>JAUBOC010000089.1:5604828-5615870 GCA_032275365.1 Anablepsoides cearensis
ACACACTGGTGGATTGCATATATCTCAGCTTGAGATACCTTTACAAAACCACCTAGTGGGTAGCTGTACGCTCTCTCGCTATGGTTGTGCAGAATCAGCACCCCTGCACCTGCTGAATATAAGCTATACATATGTAAACTATACTTACTTAGGTTGCCCATGCCAGAGGCAATAATACATCCCTATACCATCAAAAAGGGCATGTTGTTAAACTGTGCACTGATAACAGGCTGGATCCCCCTCTTTTGAACAAAGAATGTGTTCATGACTTCAGTACTGAATGCTGCTTCTTCTACTCCCTTCATCAGGTGTCACCACAGAGAACTAACTCACTCACGAAGATTTAGCAACTGTTTTAGTTTTTATGTCAGGTTCCTGATGCAAATACTGATCACCAAGCTACCACAGACCACATGAGTGAAGCAGGGGACACCGTTTTGGGAGGACCGTGGTGGAGCAGCTAGGGCAGGGTTAAGAGCCTTGCTCAAGGGCCGAACGTGGGGGAAACAAGGGTGGAAACAGACGTGACACCACTCATACAGTATATTCTACACTTGCCATTTCAGTTAGTCAATGTCAAGCCTCTGCGTTGTTTTTTAGGCTACTCTGACTAAAGTTTAGATGCTTTTGAACTAGACAATAAAGTCCTGTGTACCAGCAGAACAGTGCATACCATGATGTTTTAGATTAGTTTTTAAAAATAGTTTGGTTCTTGTTTCTTTTTGTTTCTCTCTCTTTTTATCTTGTGTTTCTGATGTGAAACCTCCAGGCTGTGAACTTGTTTCTCTACTGGAATGTAAAAAAGTTATTTGTAAAGAGTTGAATTTTACCAAAGCCCGATCATGAATACAGCCCTTTTACATTTCTATCAACACAGACGACACATTTTTTTAAAAGGTTGTCATGAGGAGAAAAAAAAAAACATATATCGGACATTTTACTGGTGATCTTTTGTCTGCCACACTGTTTTGTTTCATACCAAAGGTCATCAGAACAATTTTCTCAAAGAAAAGAAAGTTTTTACTCTTGGCTGAAGTAAAAATCTGAATAATTTAAATAGAAGACATAAATTAAAGGCAGGTGATAATTGCTAAAACATTTTTTAAAGGTCGTTGATGTCAAGGTTTCTTTAAAAACAAATCTCCACAATAGGCAAAACATTTCAGTTATAAACAAAACAGAGGTGTGAATAAAATCAGGCAAAATAAAATATGAATCGAGTCACAAACGTGGACCCAATATCGTTCAAAAAGTACAAAAAGACTGTGAAACTTTAGCGGCTGTCTGAGCCAGTGGTGGGTTTTATTTACATGGAGAAAAACAAAAAACTTTAATTAAAATAACAAAACAATAAAAACTAAAGACTAAATAAAATAAAGAAAAATACAAAAATAATTCAATATGTGTGTCATGTTTTTCTCTCCGGTCTTTTTTTTTTCTAATATCTTGATGTCCTTCAAAAATACGTTTGTTCTCACGAACACAACAGATCTTTTTAATAGTTTTAAACACATTTACGTTGTTAATTATTAGAATCAAACCAAATGTAATTATTTTCTGTGTCTTCTCCCTTTTTTAAGAGTCAGTCTTGTTTTGTTCTTCCCTTTTAAAAGAAATAATCTGTTTACAGGGACACTTTAAATTATAAATTAAAGAAATACATAATGAAACTAATACGGTATCCGTCAGATTAAACTCATCAAAGGAGCAGATGTCCAACACATTTAGAAAAGGTCTAGGTTTCTTGATGAATGCATATTTCTTGCTGCTTTTAATGTCGGAGTTTTTGATCGTTTTATGGTGAGAAATGATGAAACTATAGCGGTTTAGAAATAATATTATACACAATTTCATGCTATAATGCATGATGACACAGAGTATGTGTCGGGAATAATTCTCAACTTCTGCTTCAGTAGCTGCAAAACTGAGACTTCTAACAATTTGTGGGTTTAACAAAAAATAAAATTCTGTGTTTGAAATCTTGAATTGGTTGGTTCTGAAACGTAATTAGTGTTAGACGTTCATCCATTAATTACTCATTGATAGAGATGTGACTTTTTTTACTTCTTGTAATATCTTTATTATTCCCTCCTTAAACACAGACAATCACTGCTCCTTTGTTTTTTCTCAGAAAACAGGCAGAGAGGTGGACTACAGCAGCTCAGGGAGAAATACAGTAAGTTTAACAAAACACACTTGTCAAGATCCCTTTAAAGAGCCATTTAGCCCATCTCTACTCATTCAAAGTTTCATTCAAATCTGTCCAGAGGTTTTTGAGTGTTTGGGCAACCTGACTGTTTCGAGGTGATTACTGATGCCTCACAGCAAGTAGGTCCTGGTTTTAACCCCGTTCTGAACTAACTTTCTCTCTGTGGGTTTTATGCCTGTTCTCCTCTTGCCTGTATAGGTTTTCTCTGGTTTCAAGCAGACAAAAAAAAAAAAAGAAAAAAACATGCATATTAGGCTGTCTTCAGGCCTACCTTACAAAAGAGATCTGTGATGGGATTTGCCTGGTTAACAAGATAGAACTCAACAACCCTCACTGATATCCTCACATGTGCAGAGTAAAAATGGCAAAAAGTAGCAAATCGTGATCTCCCCATATCATGAGATTACTTGCAAGCTACAAATGCTCAGAGTATTGGCACATAGCTAGTTAGATCTACTTACAAAGTAAAAAAAAAGTTTCAGCTCAATAGCTGCTTTTGTTACTGAGCAACTGCTTTGTGTGATTTAAGGTTCAGCTACGGTGGCAGCCATCTTGGACAACATGACCTTGTAACTAGGGTTTGGACATTCAGTAATGACCAACTGTTAGCCGTTTTGTTGGAATCATCACAGACCTTCATTATTTAAATAATCTCAGAAGGTGAATAGCCGGGCACACGGACAGACGGAGATCACCATCTCATGCTTAGAGCCATTGCCCATGTGTGCTCAGAATACGTGTTGGGGATTAGTCTCAGCTACCACTCTAAATGTAACATCTGTAAAACCGACTGTGACGTAACCCTCTTTGTGTTATAGCCGTGGCAGCCATCTTTAATTTAGTGGATTCCAAAAGTTAATTAGTTGTAGCTCTGGAGATTGTGGTTGTTGCTTTCTGACTTTTACCCTGCAGCTCCAGAGTGGCATGGGCGGAGCCTGCAAATATTTACCTGGTTCAGCGGGCTCCAGGGTTCCTAAGCTTCAGAGAGATCCATTCCTTGCTGTAACATTCGGTTATCGTGGTGCACCTCTTTGATGTACTTTGTGACCCCTTACAGTAACTCTGTTTTCCCCCCTGTGTTTAAAGGACAACTTCAGACCTACCTGTGTCTTCTGTGCTTATCCTGGATACGCTTGTGACTCTCTTGTTTGGAACCAAGTGTCTCATCTCCTGCAGCTCCCAGCTGAACTCTGTCTTTGTCCTCTATCCTGTCGCTATCTTTCCACGGATCCACCTGCAACGACAACCTGCTCTCCCCCTCTGAGCCTGCCTTTTCACCGACACTTGTAAGAGAAAAATCACAAAATAAAAATTTCTCCTATGAACTCCCTTGCTGATCAGATCTTCTCCTAGCAGATTTTTTCCTGAAAACGCTGTTAATAAATTACTTACATTTTTATATCTGTGTCAGACTCATTATCAGTCAAGCCGTTTATTTTTAGGTACCACTTAAAAGAAATCCTGATAGTAGCTGAGGATACTTTCTGCACATCCTATTGAAATGAGTGATTCATGAGATACTTTGTAAACAGAAAAACACAGAAAAAAATGATCAGATAGCAATACTAAATAAGGGTAAAATCTGGTATCATGATCAACAACATTTCAGAGCTTTTCATTCAATGTAAAACACAAGTCAAACTGCTGACATCAGAGTGCTTCACTCACACATTTCACCTGAATCACGAAGATTCAATTTTAGGAATGATTATTTCATTTCTGCAGCTTGTTTGCTGGTGTTTTCTGAAGGTAACAATAAAAAAACCTCAGAAAATCAATTTGGACATTAATGTAAAGTAGAACAGGTGGAAGATGCAGGAAGGAAAAACATGAAGAAATTTCTAATTTAAATTTCACTGGTAGACTTATTTCACAAGGTGACAAAACTCAATTCACAACTTCAAACTCTGGAATTCTTCATGAGCACCAATTTACAAACATGAAACCTTTGACTCGAAGCTGATTTTTTTACAGACATGGTTTGGAACATTAATAAAGGAAAAAGCTAGCTTTAACTAGTTCCTTTTTGTTAATCTCATATATTTTATTAAAAAACAAAAATAACCAAATTGTCATTTCTTAAAATTGAGATGTTTTATTTTCATGTCTATTTTTCTACCAGGAAACTGCAGCTCTGACCTGGATTTGCTGTTATTTTGTTTAATCCAGACTTCTGATTGTGACTGCTCCTCCTCTTGTCTTTTCTGTTTTTTTTTTTGTTTTTTGTCGTGTCCCCAGTGAGTGAAAATGGGCCATGCAGTTATGAGATGGGAGCAGAGGAGGCAGCCAGGGTGGCACGCTGACTGGAGCAGCGCCAACTGCTCTGAACCAGGTAGGGGTGTTTGCCAAATCCACCCCCGCTCCCCTCCCCCGCCTGTCTGTCTGTCTGAGTTAGTGGCCGTCACGCTGGCTGACATTCAAAGTTTGTCACCAGCAGGAAGATTCACCGCTTTGTTTCCTTCACTTTCTGTGTCTCACAGTGAAAATGATACAGACCTCATCAGGCCCCGGCTGCTGCCTTTGCACCACGAGTCCACCAGCAAACAACTTCTATGGTGAGAAAGTGGAGATTTTTTTAAAATGTTTGATCTAAATGTCATAACTGACCAATTTACAGTGACTAATGCAAACACATAAAATCCCTATGTTCCCGGTATCTACCATATTTATTCATGTATAATACAATCTAGAGTATAATATGATTATCATTTTTTTAGCTTAGAAAGCATAAAAATTCTAAAATAAAGTATATAATTGCACATGTGTTAATTCAAAGTTTTGATGCCTTCAGTGTGAATCTACAATTTTCATTGTCATGAAAATAAAGAAAAACTCTTTGAATGATATGTGTCTAAACTTTTGGTCTTCACTGTAGTTCGAGGAAATATTGAAACACATCGTGTTTGTACATTTAAAATTTACTCCCATGTGTG
This sequence comes from Anablepsoides cearensis, assembly GCA_032275365.1. Taxonomy (NCBI): domain Eukaryota; kingdom Metazoa; phylum Chordata; class Actinopteri; order Cyprinodontiformes; family Rivulidae; genus Anablepsoides; species Anablepsoides cearensis. The sequence goes on from JAUBOC010000089.1 coordinate 5,609,971, forward strand.
ATATGACATGCACATCTCACTTCATGGATAATGTTTGGGCTTAAATTTCTCGGATTATACGCATGTAAATACGGTATGTTTCCTGGTACCTATATTAAATGTCATAAAGAATGTTTGGCTACTTCATCAAATGTCTTTTAAAAATAAACGAAACATATACTGAATTACAGTGCAGGTATTTCTTGACTTCCATTGTTAAGCCTTGGGGAACATAAGTACAGGAAACAAAGTTACACTCTCACTCAAATGGGTTCATAGGTTTCACTGATAGTCAAGGTTGGCATTCAGCTCTATTGTTTTAGCTCTGTGTGACTTTGCGGTCAAAGTTGCAGTTCTGAGAAAACCGTTTTGTTCACAGCTCTTGTTCAAAGTTTTGCTCCTTTGTGGTTGTTCAAACCTTAACCATGTTAACAACTGTCTGCTAAAGGTCAAATAACTGACTAGAAATATATTTTTTGTAAAGAGATGTCTTTTATCTGTGAGAGGAGTTGTTCTTGTCACATGAATGTTCATCCTTGTAGACAGAACAAGCCAATATGTTCTGTTTTTAGTAGAAACCGAACCCCAGTAACAATGAGCAAAAGCATTTTGTCTGAAGGAGTTTATTTATTGAAAGAGACAGATTATTACTGTATGACTTGGTAAAAAAATGTACATTTGATTGTAGAGGTTCACTGTGACATACAGTAATACTGCATTTCAATGTGCACATTACTGAATCTTAAGTGGTAAAATGTAACCATCAATAGGAGCCATTTGGAGAAAAGGCAATATTTAAGTTGATCAAGCAAACTAAATTGATTTGCACAGAAACAAAAGTTGTAGGAAAAAGATTGTTGATCTGAGAGTAATTAACCCAGAGTATTTAGTTTTATTGTATAAAAAATAGTAAATCAGATTTTTAATTTTTAAATTATAATTTGTGGTTCCAATATTATTTTTTCAATGTATAAAATTTCCTTAATAAAAGTAAAGTAAACATGTATCTAAAACATGTTCACCATACAGCAATATTTTGAACACTGATGCAGTTTCATAATGTACCAATACACTTTTCTGCGTTTATTTGAATAAATTAGTTTAAAACATTTTTTGGCAAACTATTCAAACTATTAGGATCTCCACAAACATCTAATGTTGTGTTCATTTTTATGATAGACCGGACAACCACTTAAGAAAAGTTAATAAGTTCATTACAGAGAAGTTGAACAAAGGAATTCACAGCTGCGGGTCCCCTGTGTCCCCCTCAAGGGGTAGAGACAAGAGACAAGAGGGCTGTATCTTACAGCCACCTTAGTTCACAGTTCATTCTTCTGATCGGTTAATCCATGAAGTCCTTTGGTTCCTCATGGATCTGATTGGTTCTGAAGCCTCTCACTAACATGAATCCATCTTTTGGAAATGAGGAATGTGACTGAGGAAGGTGTTCATGTGACTTCTTTAGTTAAACTGAAATTCACCAAGTTAGAGCTTTATATAGTATATAAATACATTTAAATACATTTATTTAACTTCCTGGGGTTTAATCCTTTTGTAAACACATTTATAAAGATAATTTTATCCTTCATGAGACATTTAGAAACATCTAATTTAAAGCTTGTTAAAATGGAAATATCTGAATAATTATTTTATATTTTATAATAAGTTTTATATACAGCATAGAAGAGAAACATTAGGAATATCTTCACCCTAACTGTAAAAACTGTAAACTGGTTTATTATTATCTTAAAATGCATCATGCCCAGCAAATGAAAGAAAGTTTTGGTATAAATCAGACCCTTAGAAGTGAGGTTCTATGGAAGAATAAATATCTTATTCTTCGTAGCTCTTGGATGACTTTAGTTTGGAGATACAGAGTTTTCAGCAGATTGAGGAGCTAAAGGCTAGTCAAAGTGGTGTCAAAACCAAAGTAGATTGCTGCCATCTTCAATTCATGCTGATCGCTATTTTATGCTTTTGGTTTTGAGAGTTAGTTATTTCAGCAGAAATAATTTATTATTCCTACAGGAAGTGCTACAGCTAGTTGTTCCTGACACTTTTTGTGCTTGTGAAGAACAGAGTTCTATATTATTCTGTGTATGTTATAGTCATGATCGCTATTGGAACATACAGTTTCATAACATATATTTTAGATTGTAATTTTAAAGCACTAAATTCAATGTCAGTGTCTTGAAATAATATTGTTTTAATTTTAAAAGGTAAAACATTTTGACTCTGAATAGTTAACGCTGAATTACTGATGGTTTACCAAGTTGAAATTGTAGATTCAATTTTTTATTTACTTTTACAGCATTTTATACTATGTATATAATCTTATAAGATAATATAATTAATATAATGTTTTAATTTCAAACTTTGGTGAGAGGTTTACTTCCATACTTCAGATCCATCATGTTCGTACAAAAAAAAAAAATAAAAAAAAAAAAAAAAAATCAAACAAACCCATGTGCTAAATGTACATTTTTGGCTAATAAAAGAAAAATAAATTTTGTTGATAGTGACAGAAAAAACACAGACTTTAATTTTTTTATCTCTGTATGTATTAACTTGTGTACTTGTAATTTTCCTGCCTGTTTATGTACAATAAGTAAGAAGTGATGATGTTTCAGAGCTGCCCACATGCAGTCTGACAGGGTCTGACTGCCAAAGGACAGGAAGTTAAGTGGCTCTCCAACAGATTGTGAACATCAGGTGTTTTAACTCAACCAGTGTCAGCCCGTTAAACACGGCTGCTCCGGCCAAACTGCCCTCGGCTACACTCTCTAATGTTTATATGGCTCAGAGAGAGCCAAACGATCCTCTCAACATGCGGGTCAAAAGCTATGAACTCCAGAGTGGGCAGCTGCCAGAGAACATGGAGCACGGGGCTTGCCAATAGCTACAAGCCTGTGGCCAGACGGAGAGTGCACGGAGAGTGCACGAGGTTTCAGGAACAGCCAAGTGGCGTCCAGTGAGGGTTCCCCTGGTTTAGAGCTGGCCAAACAACGCCTCCGGGCTGGATGGACCGTCTCATTCCAACAGGCTGGAAATGAGTCTGTCCTCTGGGGGTTGGTCCCATCTCCTGCTCAGAGGTGGGGGACGGGAAGTTCAGGTTTCAACCAGGAAAAGGTTCTGTTTTTCCTTTGAATCAAACTTATTTTCATCCTGCGTTAATGTTCAGTGTATTGGTGTTGTGCTGCTGGTGTTCTGCCAGCATTTACTTCTCACCCACTACCGAAGCTGAAAGGGTGACAATGATTGTGCGTGCACTTTATCTGTAAGTATTTATATGTGGGTGTGTGCATGTGTTTGGATATGCTCTTTAAAAACTAACACAAACATATAAATATATCTTTCATAAAGTTGCTAATCACCTTTTGGAGTCAGTCTGAATTAAGATGGCGAACACCGCTAATCAACATTAGCCAACATAATAATGGCAATAACACCACCATATGGTGTGGTAGCATAATCTAGATGTTACACATTGTACAATGCTTTTATTTAAATCTTAGTTATTAACGGTCTATACAATGGTCTCTTTTGTCAAAAAATCTCACTGTCACTGTCAATTTTGATGAAATATACAGAAAGTAATCATTGGATGCACATTTACAACTCCGTAACTGCAGAAATAAACCCAATTCAAGATGGCTGTCATGGCCAACAAGCATTAAATCACAGATAAGTATAGCTTAAACAATTTTACAGACAATCAAAAATTTGATGTGGTACTAGATGAGATTGATATACAACTGTTGTGCAACAGATTGTATAAGAATTTGGTAATCAACTCTTTGGCGTAAACTTTGTCTGTTTGTTAGCAAAATAGCTCATGAACCACTAGATGAGTTTAAAACTTTCAGGAAATATACACTCAGTACCTCTACCACTGCATAATGTTTGTGGTCAATCTATTTCATGATGGTGATAACTAATCAAGATTAGCCAATACAAATATGTCTGTAACTCTATATATTTTATAGATTTTGAGATAAATTATGAACTTGTAGCCTGCAGAAATGCATGAGATTGTGCATGTTTTTTCATATTTGAACACGGTCTTGATCTAAAACTTTGGCATCAAAGTCTGCGGGTGATAAATGGAGATTTGCTCTACTCTCAGTGGTCAGTATTTGCTCTTGGCACGGCTCTGCTTGGCACCTCGAAGACTCTGGAGTCGGACCAAGCAGAGTCTAGAGTCCTTGAGGTGTAATGGCACTGAGCTGTGGAAGACATGTTCCCACACAGTTCAGATGCTTCAATGTACAACACACAGTGCCTAAGGCTCAAGACAGCCAAAACTCAATCTAAGTGCACTTCCAAACCATGGGAGTACGAGCATTCCTGAAACCAGCCCAGGCCACTTAGTGTCCAAAGGTTTCTGCAGTCCAGTCCCACTCAGTGTCCCACTAAACCCTTCAGAGAGACAAAGAACTGTGGGGGAGGTAAAACAATCGAGTGTTTAACACTTCATATTTGATCCCTGCCAATTCTAGACGCTGCCACTGTTAATTGCTGCTGTGCTACCTGCCACCAGTGGTCCTTTATGAGATGGCTCCTGAATCAAAGCATATGGACGAGGCGCTGCAACGGGAGCCGTGAACGACTCCAGGAAAGCTCCCCATTAAATAAGAACTGGCTAATTACTTTGTCCTCCCTTTTGTCCCGTGCTATCCAGGCTCTCGCTGCCATTCATATATCTTACAGTAATGAGTAAAGCCAGGGCTCGGCACCTGCGCTCGGTAATTAAACATATAAATTCTCCCCTCGCAGAAATATGTGGACTCACCAGGATTGATTTATGCGCCTCTGTAAATTACACTGTTGAGCTTATTTTCTCTGGCTGTGTTCCTTCAGAGGGAGAAGGAGAGTCATTATATCACTTCAGTGGTGGAAGGATTCTTTGAAATACTTGTCAGGTTACCTTCTTTCTGCTAGTTTTACTGCTGATGGGGAATAGGGTGATGGTGGTCCTACCTTGCTGGCCTTCTGAATAAAACTGATACATTAGAATTTAACACACAAAAACATCAGGTTTCTGTAAAACTATCAGGTATAAAAGGGTATCCAAATAAAACAGTTTTGTGACTCATTTAACAGCTCCAAACTCACTACATTACAACAATAAAAACTAAGTGAAAATTTTCTGCTATTTTCACAAAATACCCAGTTTAATTTGTTAACTGAGTTAATAATGGAATAATTTATCCAACTAAAGAGATTTTTCTTGATTTAGGGGAAGCAGTTTTTTGGCACACACAGTCAGTGTTGTGCAGATATTCTATAAGTCAGGGGCTCTGTTTTATTTTTTTTTAACAATGCTTCAATTTAACATACTATACAAAAACTGCTGAATCCCTCAAATCAACTGATAGTATGCAGTAAAGCCACTGAACCAAAGAATAAAACTTTGGTAACACTTTACAATAAGGTACACATGAGGAACTAGTAGATTAACTACTGAGTAGGTACTGAGTACACAAAAAAGTAACTAATGTGTAATAACTGAGTATTTATTGAGTAGTTACTGATTACACAAAAGAGGAACTACTCAGGAACTACTGGGTAATTACTGAGAAGATCCTCAGTAGTTAATAGCCGTGTTTCCATCCAATTTTAATTCGAATTTTGAGCGAATTTTAACAATTTTGCAAAAAAGAAAAAAGGAAGAAATGCGAATCAGACGTGTTTCCATCAACTGGCTTGAAGCGAATCAGTTACATCAGACGCACTTGCGTAGTAAACAGTAAGTAAAAGTCGCTAAATTTGCAGGGTCCACACATCGAAGGATAATGGAGAGAAGTTATCAGGAACGCGTTGCTACTATCGGGAAAGTTGTAGTTATTCTGTCATATCAACTAGTTTAGGCGATGTTACTGCTGTCTGGAGACGTAGAGAAAGAAATTTAATTCTCGTCA
>JAUBOC010000089.1:5645324-5655799 GCA_032275365.1 Anablepsoides cearensis
CCTGAAGTCCATATGAAATTAGAGGTAGTATGAGAATTAAATTTTTTATGCTTTTTAAGATAAAAATAGGGGGGGGGGGTCGTATTATAGATGAGATCGTATTATACACGAATAAATACGGTAATTGGAAATAAATTAAATAAAATAATAGATAATATAAGGCACTTTAAAAAAAATGTCATATTTGAAATGCATTAAAGCAGAAGGCTTCAAAAGCCTTCAAGGCATTATACAGAGACATTACTATTCCATACCATAAATTTAATACATCTTTCTTGCCGTATAAAGGTGGACTTGACCTGTCAGTTTTCCTAAATTGACAACAATTGCATGTAACAATTGCAAATCTACTAAACCAAGAGGCGGAAGTGACAAAAACTTAGATGCAGGCCCATTAAATCAACAAAATATAATAATAAGATATAATTTATATATTTTGTAGCCCAGAATATTTAGTTAAGCACACAAATATGCTTACTGTCATTGTGAGCGTGTGTTTGATTTGAACGCACATGGTTCAATTTATTGTTTGTTCATATTGATGTCTGCTCTCAAATCAGTGTTACTGCACGCTCAAGCCGATGACACAAATGTTACGCCATACCTTGGCATTGTGACAACATACATGTATGCTCCAGAGCAGTAAAAATCCTAACTCCTACTTTTTAGAAGCTGTCACATTGATGATCAATTAATCAATAGATGTGATCTACAGCTAATTTTGATACTGTCTCTTTAGAATTCCTGTGGAAGCAGTATAGGTTAGCTTTTGTATTTTGGTTTATTTTGTTAAATTATGTCTTGTGTTGTGGCTCACCAGATGATTTTTTTCTATTATGACCTGATGTTTAAAACTCTATAACAGAAAAGTAGTCAAATTGAAAGGATGAATTTCATATGTTTTAAAAAATTAAACAGCAAAACCTTGTGTTTAAACCAAAAGATTGCAACTGAACATAATATAAAACACAAGGAAATTATCTGCAACTCACCAAAACATATTTTTATTTATGTAAAATCAAATTATAACAGTGTGAAACAAAATTGAACGGGCTTCATTTTCCCTACAGTTTTGTTTTTTGGGGCAAAACTGCACGTGTTCTGTTCAGACATAGACAGAAAGAAACAGACAAGTGTCTGAAAGAGAATGCCACTAATAGGACAGAAATAATCAAGAGAAGAAAGCTGCCACACATGCATCGTCATGTGTTAGAAGGCTGTGGCCAGTCAGCCACATAATAGAACAATCACTCTGTCACTCATCCTCCGTTATTCATCTGACTGCTACTCCGTTTAAAAATTACACACGACCACACACCAAATTCATCCTCTTTTGTCCTTTTCTTCTCCTGTCATTTTTTTGTCTCTTCTGTCCCTCGCCTTCTTGTGTTCCACGCTCAGATCTGTCCTTGGTCAGTGTTTCCTTTCATTCCTTCATCGTTATGCATTGTACCCGCCCATTTTAACACGCCTTCATGTCTGCTCTCCAGCACTTTTACTCCCGTGGACACCTGGATGAAGAGTCTGCCATGAAACACATCAGCTGTTTCGTTTGTGGAACATTGTTTTAGGACAAGTGAGCAAGTTTTGGAAATGTTAGGGAGGAGACTGTGACAAGTGCGTACTTTTACTGTTCCTAAGTACAAATAATATTTTTTTATACCACAATGGGGAAAATTAGATGTCACAGGTGCAACAGAAAAGGGTACAAAGATATAAAAATACACTTACATATTGCATTTTTTATATATACTGTGTAATTGACTATAGCCCAAGAAAAGAAGAAAACAGTGATAACAATATTGTTGAATGTCTTTAGTTTCTCGAGTTCTATTATATCTACACTATTTTGATGAATTTCGATCAAACGACTTCTGTAATAGCAGAGGTTATCTTGTATCGCAAACCCATAGAAGATTATCATCAAACTCTGCGGCACATCTTCACAAAGTACAGATGCCTTTAAAGGACATTTTGGATCTTTTAATTATGTTGGTTATGACATTCACTGTCTCCTAACCTAATCCAACAATAGAAAAAGTAGTAACTACATAGACTGCACGTCAAAATATTGTTGTTCAACTATAAATAATCAAAAATGTATTGATTGTTTTATCTAATTTCACTAATTATTAAACGTAGGACTCAGAAGTGTGGCTTTACTCTGTTGTGGAACAGCGTATGGAATTTGAAATAGCTATGGTGGTCATGGGTGGTTGACTGTCCAGTTCATTTATGTTTTGGTGATTTTGAGAATGCCTATAATTTCGTACCATGAGGCATTTTGTGCTACAGTAGTATGCATTTAAGGACTATTTAATCCCTGTATAATCAAAACAAGAACTGTGTTCAATGTCGCCACTGACTTGTTCCCATATTGAGTCAGACTCGGACAGTGCTGTCCCTTGACTCTGTTCTTGTTTTTGATGTGCATGAAGGAGATCCCAACACAGTCTAGCAGAGGAAGTCAGCATCTTCAAGCCGTGGCCACGAGCGTGCACTGCGGTGGTTCAGAGCTGTGTGCGAAGCAGCCGGGATAAATGACTTTCCACACAACATGCAAAGCCGAACAGTCAGCTCATCGTCACGTGGTTCCACACACCCATCACAGCCCATGAGACAGAGCTCTTGGGAAACCCCACCCATTGCATGGGTTTTTCCCCTCAATCCTTGCATTTGTTGTTTGACCCAAAATATATTATGGGTTTAGTGCAGATGGACTCTTCTGTGCACAACTATTCTTGTTTTAGCCATCTGACTATTGGTTCCTTTATTGGCTTTTTTAAGTGGAAAAGTCACAGATGAACAAACTTTCTGACTGCCTCTTCCAACTGCTTTTCAAAATTATCCATGTTGCGCAACCGTCGGCTTCTGGAAGTGGCGTAGTTGAAGTAAAATGTCGCCATTCCTGTCCTACAGCCACAACATTCTGACCAACTAAACAAAATAATGCATTTTGGTCATGTAACTATGCCAATTAGAGCTGATTTTGTGGCTTTGGATAGACTACAAAAAGGTTTTCAGATTCAGTTATTCCACGGCTGAGTCCAAAATTCTAAACTGGAAAAAAGGTTAAATGATCCTGTTGGATTTCAGATGTGTTAGGAATGCACTGATACCAGTTTTTCACTGAGTACAAGTACTTCAGTTTGGGTACTTGCTGATACTGCGATACAAGTACTTACCGAGTTAGAACCTAAACATTACACAGTGCTTTAAAAAACAATTTTAAAATTTGAATCTGGCACTAAATCAGATACATACATTTTTGTCAAAATGAACCTCAGTCTAAACCAGTGGTTTACAATTCTGGTCCCTGAGGACCATTGTCCTGCATGTTTTAGTTGTTTCCCTGCTCTTCAGCGAGTTTTTTAAGTTCTGCAGTGTGAAGCCTGTCAACTCATTCTTTTAAATCAGGTGTGGCAAAGCAGGAAAACATCCAAAACATGCAGGATAGTGGTCCTCAAGGACCAGGATTGAGAACCACTTGTATAAACGGGGGTACACAGATCAATCCAAGTAATAATGATACTAACCTGAAGACATGCAGTTTAAATCTTGCACCTTACATCTTCAGCAACAGAATAGTCATCCATCTCCTGGATGACGGAGAATCCACAGAAACATCTGATAGTCGGACCACATCAATACTAAAGTTCTGCATCGATACTTTGGTTGGATCACTTTCAGCACATCCTTGTAACGCCACACGTCCTCAACTACAGAAGTCCAGTTGTTCTATCTTTTTCTTTGAATTTTTTATTTTCATCTAGCGACCTGTTTACTCCTGTAAACAGCGAGCAGAATGTAATGTCATGTCATCTTCTATGCATTCATGTCACATTGACAAAATAAAGCATTCACACTGGAGTCTAATGGAAGTTACATTTAAAATGTGAACATCCAGGCAAAACAGAAAAAGAAAGGTATCAGTTCCATGTATCGGGGGCATTTTGAACGAGTACTTTTAAAATGCTGGTATCTGGCAGATAATGGCGCATCCCTAAGATGAGTCTTTACTTCAATGGGAGGAGATTAGGTATATTGAGGTCTTGTTTATAGGTTAAGCAGAGTAAAATGAAGCCGGATATGGAACAACAGATCTCAATATTTCATTGATTTAGAAAGGAGTCATGTAAGGAATGGATTTTCTGAACGTACAAGTACCATTTTGTGTTTCACTAATGATTACTGTATCCCTCTTGTGTTCATCTAAATAAAAAATTAAATCACATCTTTAGTTTGCTTTGTAAAGATGTAACTTTCATTACCTTTTAGTTCATAAAACCTGAAAGAATCTACTATTTGCATATAGTATTCCGTCAATGTGGACCATTTAGAGAAGATGAATCTATAATAAATTAGGTAGGATTATTTTTTTACTGATAATCTGAAAACTTGAGAGCCACAATAGGAGTTTAAACTTAGTCTGCATCCTGTGGCTCTTAAGTCGTAGCGCTGGGAATTCGTGTTACTTTGACCAAAAACAACATAAAACAGAAATTAAATTTTTAATTTTAGAATTTAGTCTAAATATTTGCAAGATGTGCATGTAATTTATGCAGATGGCTATTAATACAAGTAAGATGATTTATCTGTTTGAACAAATTAGTAGACACATCAATAAATATAAATTGTGTACAGTTTCTAGTTATATCAGTTCTAGAATTGGGCAATTTTACTAAATTTTATACCAAAACACTGATTAGTTTCACTCTTGTACTAATAGTTTGACAGCTTGTTCTCTGTTCTCTTACCGTGCAATAAGACCAAAATCATCAATAAATTTTTATTTTGAACTTTTCACATTAGAAAAAAGCTGCTCAAATGTGGTGACTTCAGGCTGCGACTTAAAACTTTGTCTCTAAATAGGTTGCTAGTGCTAGTTTTGCAAATATTCAACCAATATAGTAAGAATTTAAATTTCTTAGCATAATTCTAGACAATTGAAATAAAGCATTTATTTTAAAGAAAGCTCAGTTTTAATCATTAAACTTTATTACAGACTGAAGGACGAAATGACAAAGAACAAAACACAGAAACAAAAAACAAACAAAATATTTTTTAAACTAGTTTCAAATTTAGTATTTTAAACACGGATTTCAGACATTTTTTTTCTTTTGTTTGCAGAAAAATACTTCAGTTTTGTTCAGATATTTGGAACAACAGTGTTGCATGAGTAAAATATAAAATACATTCCAGTTATGTATTTCTGAAGTTACCACTCTTGTACTCATCCCGTTATATAAATTTATCCACCACATTTTCCACTTCATGCTGTGGCGCGTCAGAACCGTCTGAAGCAAAAGAGAGTCCTCATCGCTTTGCCTTCATCGGCATATATTTCTGTAGAAGTATCCGTCCTCACTCCGGTGGCATATTTTCAATCATGATTAGAAGGCTGGCAGCTCGAGGCTCGCAGGCTTTAACCTCGCCTATGTTTGCTGTGTGATAAAAGGAGAAAGCACTATCAATCTTTATTGTCTGGCCTGTGTGCTGTAATTGCATGCAATAGTCCACTGATTCCCTTGTTTGTGCTAATGTCGGAGAGCAGAGGGGAGCCACATGCTCTGACTGCAGCAGACGCGCGCGCACACACAGTTACACACAGGTGTGCAAACGCACAGTTCAGGCTTTTATTGTGGCACAAGTCACGGGGAGGGGAGCGGTGGGAGTGGTTTGTGTAAAGACTGATGTAGTAAGGAAAAACATCAGAAATATGCAGAGGAAGTCAGGCAGTGTGTGTGTGTGTGTGTGTGTGTAAGGGGGGTGCACTCGGCTTCTTGTTGATAAATTGTTGACCGTGTAGATTGTGAGCAGCTGTGCGTCCGATGAAGAGGATTCATTGTCTGCTTCGATTGTTTAGATGATGGCTGTACAGTGTGTGCGTGTGTGTGTGTGTGTGTGTGTGTGTGTGTGATGTCACCGCCGGGCTGGGTCACATTTTAAAATTCAAATTTTAGCAAGCCCTAGGAGGGAGGGAGGGAGGAGCAGAGGAGCTGGAGGAGTGCCAAACACTTGATTGGATGTGAATGAATAGTAAGAAGGCCGACGGAGAGAACAAGGCAGCGTGAGCGACGGGCAGGAGACAATCTGTGTGTGCGTGTGTGTGTGTGTAAACATATCACAAGAGCTGTTTTGAGCTGATTTTAATAAGATCCAGTGGCTAGTTTTTTCTCCTGGATTTCTGTCTTAACCTTCCCAGATGACTAGAACAGAAAGTGTGAGTTTGTTTTCTTATGCGTTGCCTGTCAGTAGTCAGGTGGCAGAACATGTTGCAGAACAAGATTCAGGCTTGTTAAATTCACAGGAAGCTCAGAAAACTCACTGCTTTATGGAACAAGCACTGGTTCTCCCAGTCCACCTTTAACATTATGTTGCTGTTTGTTTCAGTTTTTATGTTTAGGGATGTTCCTGTCGGATCTTCTGTATCAAGTTAGGGTCATAACTGTGACTCACGCCTCATTTTTGTTATATTGGAGCTCCGGCACTGATTTTCAGTGTGACACAATTAACACACGACTAATTATGTTATCAATGGAGATGCATTAAGACCGCGGCTCTAATTAGCATGTCATTGATAACATACGTACGCCACATTATTTCAGCATATGAATGACACAACCCAACAGTAAAAGGTGGTCCTGTTTGGGCATGTTTCAGTGACGCTAGTCCCAACGAAGCATTCACGGGACAAAAAAAAAAAAAGATTTGTTTAAAGCGTCACATCTAAGCCAAATGCTCCTTGGATTTATTGGTAATTAAAAACACAAGACTGACTTGCCACAGTTTTTGCTTCTCAAAAAATGTCCTTACTTCATCCTTTACTCAAATAATAAAGCACAATAAGTGTCAACACATTGCAAAACTGTTTGAAAGCAGAGGCGGCATCTTTACAAGCCCTAATCTCAGTTTATGATTTCGGACTGTAGCCTGTTTTAAAGGCTTGCTTTAAAAAAATTATTATATAATATTATATAATATATTAACAAGGTTTGGACTTGCTGTTGTTTAAAGGTTACTCACTAGTGTCCTGCCCAGCGAACAGACATGTTGCTGCTAATTCTGGTTGCTGAGGAACTTTATATTTCTTCTTTTTCGCCAGTCCAATGAATCAAGCAGGATGCCTGTATTACGGCCAGAAATCTGAGCTTAACCATAACCAGACTTTCCACTTTAAAATCCTTTCAAAATAAGAGTGTGAGCAATAGATGTCATAAAAAATAAGTAGAAAAGCATAGTTTGCAAACAACTTTGTGTGTCGCTATCACGTGCCAATGTAAGAACAAACAAAAAATGCATCTGTGATGTTTGCATTTTAACTTCAGATTTCAAATATTCGAAAATTGCCGTACAGCCCCTAATTTGAAGTCTGTATTGTGCAGTTACCTTTCTTGTTTTTGTCGGTTTTGTTTGAGATGTTTTTTAGCTGTTCCAGTCGCAAAAAATGGCTAAATGTTAGCAAAATGTTGGTATTCTTGTATTGTTTCAAGAAAATATGCAACAGTTTGTTTAATTAATTAAGCTTTTAAAATATACTTATGTCTACAGTATGTAAAAGTTAGGGATATGTACATATTTTTTATATTAAACCAAACAGTTTTTTATGAAGTATTCAAAGTGTTAACGGATTTTTTATCTAACATTTTAGTAACTCCAATGAATTTTTTTTCGCTTGTTTTTATTGTTTTTTAGTGTTTTTAGTGTTGATTTGTTATTTTGTTTTTGTCCCTCTATGTACAGCATTTTGTGTCAGCGGGCGCTGTTTTAAAACTTTATAAATAAAATTGATTTGATTTATCAACAATGCTGTAATAAAATGAGCACATTTGAAATGAGAAACATCTCCATTATACGACTTGAGTTTTGTTCCGAGACAATTTATTTGATATTTTTTTCACCTTTATTTTACCTCGTGAAATATTTGAGAACCAATTCAAAATATATATTTTCTTTATTTTTCTATCTTCTTGTTCTACTTCGGATGCTAATTGATACTTTTAGTAACAGTAATACGTTTATCCTTTTTAAAAATCCATTCCAAAATGCTGAGACTTACAGAGTAATTCCCAGTTGAATTCAATGTAACTGAGGTTCAAACCCAACCTAAACATCATTTTAAATGGAATGATTTCTGTAGCGCCTCTAAAACAAACCATGCTGGCATAGATCTTCCAGTTTCAGATTGTGACTGTCCACTCTTTATTATGCCGTCTGCTGCCGGAGTGCCCCTCTGCAGCTTTTTTATGTGTGCATACATTTGCATGATCCACCCGTGCACTCAGAGCCAGCGGAGCATGCAGCTTGCACACTACATACAGTAATACATTGCTGAATATCAAAGGAAATTACCCTTCACCTCAGTGCACGGATCTTAGCGAGTTCCTTAACCAGAGGAATGGGCTTTGAACCAGGCAGATTCCCCCAGGGCCCCTATCCTAGCCCCTCCCCGGAACGCTGTACCGGATAAGGCCCGTAATTCCCACTTTTAGGTTTCCATTAATCTGATCCTGACACAGGGGAGACGGGCTGCTTTGCATATCGCCTCCCCAAGATGGAGGGCTATTTACATGATCGCCTCCAGATTGAATATGATCAGTAGCCCTCCTCCACCGTCCTCGGAAGCTGAGGCAGGAAGAAAAAAAGAGCAGTCTTTTTTTTTTTTTTTTTCATCCACTGGGTATTTGCTGCATTATCATGGATGAAATATTCTTCACTCAGGTATATTCACCGTAGCGTTTCAGTCAGGTAAGGCTTGATGGATAAGAGTTGCAGATATTACATTTCTGTTCAGGGATCCCTTGATGAAGTCCAATTTTTTTTATTTTATTTTATTTTTTTTTTATGAATGTGACAGCAGAGATAGAAAGATCGAGCCATTTATCACTGCTCACTGATAGCACTAATGTGAAGAAAACTACAACCCCCCTCCCCTCCTCCTGAGCCCTTCTGAACAAATGTGAGGAACACCAGTGAACAGTGCTCCATTTGAAACCGTGAACCCTCCATGTAAATGTAGCTGTAATGAACGCCGCGAACAGGAGGTGCATTATTCTCTTTCTGCTACATTTATTTCTGAATATCAAATGAATGTGATAAATGTGGAGCGAGGGGGCGGTGGTGGTAGGGGTAGAGGGGGGGCAAAGTAAGCTGAGGATATGAGATGAGTGATATTGTTATTACACCACTGATTATGAGCTGCAGAAGTTGGGACGTGAAACACACACACTCCTCTGTACGGTTCTCATACAAACATGTCCGTTCTTATCAATCTCCTCAACTATTTTCATTTCTCTTTTTGTTTTGTTTTGTCTTGATTTAGTAGTCGAGTGGAGACACGATTCCACACTCATGTGACTCCCAGTTGTGAAACAACAACAGGAGATGTGTGTGTGTGTGTGTGTGTGTTTATATATATATATATATCCTTGTGCATACACCAGTGTTTAGTGTGATGAAAGGATACATTTTCACGGTTACGGTAAAGAACCGGTGGGAAGGTTGCTCCAATGTGCGTAATCCTGTTTGTCACTTCCAAGTATTACCGTACGGGAGATTAAAGGGTACCTAAACCTATTTTCAACAAACTTTACAAGCTCATTTCAGTTGAATTCTTCTAGGCGAGATCATAAAACGTGCCTGAGCTGCCAGAATTAGCACACGGTCACTTCGGTGTGATGGAGATCCGTCTTCACTCGCTTTGTCTCAGCCCGTTCCAGGAGAACGGAAGGCGTTGGAGCTTCCCCCCAAAGTGCATTTCATGCTTTTAATTGACACCGCTGCATGTTAATTCGAAGCATGTCACGGATGTGTCACACCAGTAAGCCGCCAGTGTCCGACCTCATGTAATGTCGAATTACACTCCTGCTGCTCATCGCGTGACAATAGATAAGCTTCTCCTAGGCAACGCCAAACAGTTCAAACAGTCGTGTGGAACTGAAGTAGTTTCTGTTATTTTTAATTTTTTTTCTTTTTTTTTTTTTTGTCTCACGCTTCCATCCTCCTCCCACGTCTACTGTCAGACACACTCAGGCACACAAAACTACAATGTTCTGTGTAAATTATCATTTTCTTTTTATTCAGGAAATTATCTTTTTAGCTGGTTTCAAGGGGAACCATATGATAGGGCAACAAGAGACTATATCTGTAACGCCAAACACAAATGACCAAAAGCTCAACTGCTTTTCACTGCCATGATAAAACAGGTTAACGGGGCAATATTATGTAAAATCAATTTTTTTTTAGTTTTATATAATTTTATAATGTTATCCTCTCATCAAACACATGTCCAGAGTCTTGCTTTGACTCATTCATGCATGTTTCTGAAGTTTATTACAACTCTCTGTAAAAATGAGTTTGACACAGTGTTGCCAGATGGGAAATGTTGAATTATCGTATCAGCAGCTCAAAATTATCGTATTTTGAGAAAAATTATCGTACACACCCAATTTGCATTCTAAAGAGGCTCAAATATA
>JAUBOC010000089.1:5677671-5706900 GCA_032275365.1 Anablepsoides cearensis
TCTGTTGCTGTGCTTCTAATAAAGTACCACTGGGAGCTTAACAGGCTGATGTATGGAAGCATAATGGTGCCACATTAGCAATAAATAAATAAGTAAATACATTTTAAAATATTAGAAATGTTTCCAAATTTTGCCACTGTTTATTGTTCAGTCAGCGTCTTTTTAATGTTTTAGGGTGATTTTTTCATGTTCTGACAAAATATTTACATGTTATTACAACAGGGTTAGGGTTATATTTATTTTTATTTAAAAAAAAAAAGGATTATCTGACATTTTGTTTGAATGTAATGAATTTCTCCAACATGACTCGTTCTTGACTAAAAACAAGACCTTGTTGGCAGATAGACCTGGGGGCCACAGTCCCATCTATTTGCAGGGTTTTTGAAAAAGTTTAGACCGGAGTTGTTTATCAATGTCAAAAAATCTATTGGATTGTCCTAAGAGAGTTACATTTTTCTTTTTTAATTCACACAATATTTTTAAAAATATTAATTTAAGTTATTAAATGGCAACAAAGAAGTTGTTTTTGCCTAATTGGTATTCAAAAAGACTGGTCTATGGTTGACAAAAATACTAATAATTAGTATGTTTAACAGTTACACCCCCCCCCCCACACACACACACACACACACACACACACACAGTTATCTTTAGGAACTTAAAGGTCCTTCAGAGGGTCAAAAGTGAGTGCGTATGCACATCTTCTACAGTCTCACACACAAACAACTATAACATTTACACGATGAAGTGTGAGAAACAGCTGGGAGGAAGGGTCTCGTCTCTGGTGTTTCTGGACATGTTGAAGCACAGATAACTGAGTTGGACAGATATGACAGGGACCCAGTTCACAGTTAGACCTAACGCTGTTTCACACGTTTAGCTAAATCATTATCTACTCTGTTCTCACGTGCATCATAGGAAAAATATTTTTAAGGGGAGTTAAAAAAAAAGGCATGACAAAAACATTTTTCGGAAAAGTGTCCAATTAAATTCATCACATGTATGTATGAGTGGACCTTAAATATACTTTAATTACACAATTACAGAAAGTCAACATAAGAATCTTGGCCCAATATTTTTTTGCAATTCTTGTAAGAGATTAATAAGTGCATTTTTTTTCAGTAGCTCTGATGTTACAGTAGGATTTTATTTTTTTTTTATTAATTGCACATTAACACTATTTACTAATGTCACAGCACAAAACTTCATTGTACTTTGAAATTATTATATTGGAACATCAGTAGTCCTGACCTTTATAGGAGGATTTTATTAATTACACATTTTTCTTGTTTTTGCCAGTTTTTCTTGAAAAATTATAATTATTTTGTCACTTGTCACAACAGCTCAGAATGACAGGCACCCAAGATGCACTGTAGTTTACATGTCTAAATCTTTTCAGGTGGTTTCTCTCCTGAGCTGCCGGTGTGTGTGTTTTAACACACCATAAAAAACCTTTCATGTATTTTTTTGACAATAAAAATATTCACTGAGACAGAATTAAGGTTCTGTTGTCCAAACAAGTGTTAAAGTTCTGTTGTTTTTATTTAAAATGAAGCTGCCGCTGGTTTGGTTCTTTTATTTGATAAAACTATATTGCTCTTCTGATGGCAAGAGGCTAAATAACCTGTGAACTGGGAAGAAATATCTATATGGAGCATCTATATCAGTCAGATAAATGACCACATTAATCAATAGTAATTTTCAGTAGCAGACTGTTTATTCACATAATGTGTTAGTAAAAAATGTAACACAAAAATGTGGAGAGCACAAACATACACTATTCATGTTGGTCTGAATACGCTGATAAAACAGCTGCTAATAAATTTTTAATTAAAAAAGAAAACTTGTGTTGTTTAGATTTAATTTCTTTTTAAAAGCAGCTGTGATGAGAGCTAACCCTCAGTAAATCGCAATACTTTCAGGTTTGGCTGCCTTTACAAGAGAGACAGGTGATGATTTTTTTTCATCTGCTTAGAACAGACAAATAAACGGATGAAATGCAATTGATATGTTTATATCAGCTCTTGTTCCCTCACTTTTTACATTTCCTATAAAATTTACTGGTGAGGAGACAGACGAAGACATTAAGGGAAAAGTGCAACAGATAATGTGGACATTTTGTGCGTGAGCTGAGATATGAGAGATGTATTAATGGGGGGAGTTATTGTGCTTTCAATTACGGCACAATGCCTTCCAGAGATGTTTGTGCGATTTGGCGGTGGCCTGTCACGGTGGGGGTCCCTCTGTTTGACTGATGAGCTCCCTAATCTGCTAATGCTAATCTCAGCAGACGGGGTGGAGGTGGGTTCGAGCGGCTGGTTTATCTGACGAGCCAAACGGCTCGACTCGCCGCTCCCTAACGATGGCCAATAAAATTAAAGAGTCGGTGCGTGCCCGGGTGGCAGAGGAAGACGATGGAGGAAATTAGAGATAGATAAACAAATAGAATCATAAAAAGGCAGGGCGCTGCTGAAGTGGTAATTCAGTGGGAGTTCATTAGAGGAAAGATGGAGGAATGAGGAGCGCCGGGCTAAACTGTGGATGACATTACCTCTAATGTGGCTCCCCTGCAGAGTTTCTGATAGGGTGGCCGTTCTCGGCAAAAATAGGGTTTTTAGCATGACGCCACGCTCACAAAGACAAACTCCAGCTAAATAGGATTTTTTTCCCTAAGCATTGTACTATTTTAGTTCCGAAAATGTCTCCAAATGGGTTTTTCAAATGTGTTCAGGCTCACGGCCAAGTTGTGGCGGCACGGACAAATGAGTTCTGTGGTGCAGTAAATTTGTACGGTGCTACAGCGTTTGGAGCAGAGAGCTTAAAGTTTTCTGTATTTTTTCCAAAAAAACAGCAGTTGTTAGTCACGTTTCCTCATTTGTACTTTTTATGAGACACTTTCTTCAGGACAAGATTCAGTTCTTCTGTTTATTGCTAAGAATTTTCAGTTAATCTGTCGATTCTTGATGATTTTTTTTCTTCATATCTTTACGCTACAAAAAAAATATAACCTACTTTTTTAAAGCAGGGGTTCGTAGGATCCCAATGTGGACACCTAGTGGGGGTCTTGAGATGATCTCCAGAAATAAAATAAAGAATTTAAAGCGATTGTTAATAGCATTTATTTCATATTTGTTACATAAAATAAACAAATCATGGATAAAAAGCTGTTTTATTGCATGTTTCCAGGCTGTGTTGTTATTATGCTCTTGTTTAATTGGCATATTAGTGATATTTCTATATTTCAAACAGCTTTAAATGGGGTTACAAGGCTTTGCTTCTGTTATTTTATCAGAAGCTGATAGTTGGGACAATTTGCAAAACAAACCCCACCCCCCAAAAACAACTCACACTATTGTTGTAGTTATCTGTAAATGTAAGTTTGGGTTACATTTAAAGCTATTTTTTGCTCATAGATCTACAATATTAAGACCACTATGTAAGGTAAAATATTGAGAAAAAAAGTATTACTCTGAAAGTCAATCATGTATTTATTCCGTCTGAATTCATGTTTCAGGTGCAAAAAAAGTCTGATAAACCATACGACACATTTTAAATAAACTTGATTAAAGTACTTATTGGTAAGTACTTACATCTTTAACTGTAGGGTGTTTGAAATTAATTCTTGATGATTGCCAAAACCGACCCTATAAATAGTGCCTATACGTATATAATAATGCCTATATTGGTCAGCTTTGTAGATACTGATGTAATATTTGGTCTAGTAGTAACTTAGATTAATGTGCAACACTTGCACAACTATATTACCTACTTAGAGCCAATTATGTCCATCTGTTAGAAAACATATCTTAGACCACTGGACAGATTTTAGTGTCACTTTTAAGAAATTATCACTGAGTGTAACTCAACTACTGACTTTCATAAATGGCTATAAAAATATAAATGACTAGAACCCAGTCAATTTTACAGACATTGAGCTAATTTGTTGTTGTAGCATGCGATTGGGAATAACCATATTTTCAAGGTTTGAACTAAATGACTGTAACTCGCTCTTCATAAAATAATCTTAGACTAAAACTCAAGGACTTCTATGCTTTTATATATACAGTGCAGCATTTTTGTCTCTGGGAAACCTGAGATCCAGACATTGATGTCTTTACTTTGACTCTTCAAAATTGTTGTAAATGACACACTCTACCCCGGCAACAAAAGTCACGCATGACGGTAAAAACTGCTCAAGAAGGATCAAACAGGACTCAACCTATGAGCCCCAAACTTCCAGTTCTGAAACTTACAAATATTCCTTTGGAAGGCAACAGGTGATGCTTGGTCATTGGAACCATCATAGTCCAACACACTGAACACAGTGTTGGGTCAGAGTAGTTTTGACAGCGTGAGAAAGTCTTGGACAAATGGATTTCCATTGTTGCTCTGTGCACATCTTACCAAACACTGGTCTTCATGTGTTCTGTCAAATTCCCTCTTCTGTACGTGAGGTGAGCTTGGTCTGTAATGATGTTTAGATGGCAGGGTGCATGTCAGCGAGATCTGCATGATTATGTAAAGCCAAAGTCTTGAGTTTGGCTTGAGAGCATTTGGATTTTTTCCAGACTTCTCAACTTCAGTCCCTGAGAGAGACTCTTGATAAACCCAAGGTACAAATAGTTCTTAGTAAAGCTGAAGACTTTCTCCTCTATAGACGTCTAAAACACATTTCAAACTATCTATCTGGCGTGTAAAATAAGCTGCTCATCATGGCTAAATTTCTTGGAACACTTGCCTGTAAAACTAAGATTACACTTAAAATAATTCAAACTAACACATCAAACAGGAACCATTCAGTGTGTAAACGGCGCACAAAGCAGCCGCTGCCTGCGCAGTGAGAGATGGTTGCGTGTCATTCTCCAGTTTATCAATACTTTCCACGGGGATTAGAAGTGAAGGAAGTATTATCTGTCTCCGTTATCTGCCGTCTACCTCTGGATGTCTTTGTGAGACGTCACTTTGTCTGTAAACAAATTTGTTTTGCTCTTAGTGTTCTGCTGGATTTGTTGTGTGCGAGTGCATATTTAGCAGATGAAACGTGTTGTTGTGACACCCATGATGGAATACATATGTCGCCGAGGGCCATCCTCCCTCCCCCTCCTGTCGTGGCTACATAACCAACTGATTGTACTTTGCTTTTTTTTTTTTCCCAGAGTGAGTCTGTCTTGAAAGATGTACTGGCTGCGTGTGTGTGAGCCAATGGTATCTCATGCTGCTTTAATGTTGCCCGCAGCGCCCGAGGTGTGTGTGTGTGTGTAAGAATCCCTCTTCATTTGTGTATTCTTAGTTTTTAAAGCTTCCATCTCTACTTCTTCTCAATCCTTCCCCCCGCCCTCCTGTCCTCCTCTCTGCTCCCCCTCTTCCTGACTGTAATCCAGCACTTTAGAGTCGATGTAATTGCTCAGACCGAGCAGGCGTTTAGAGCGCTGTTGATGTAAATGCTGCTCCATGGCAGCGGCTGGCTTAATGAACAGCGGGGCTCGCAGCCCTCTGGCAGCACTTAAACTTTAAAACATCTATTATTGAGGCGTGAGAAAAAAAAAACTGAAAAAAAAAAAGGATGAGTGGCCAGCGCTGACCTCGCTCTCATCCTTTTCTTTTTGTATCTTTAAACATGGGGTGTTCAAAGATAAAGGTGCTGTTGATTTTGGTACATTTAATTTCAGTGTAACACATTATGTTGTATGTTTTTTGTTTTTTTCCAAGACAATTCGCCTCACTCAGCCCAGGCAGAAACATTGCAAGAAGTTCAAATGTTGAAAACGTGGAAAAACATCAAATTAACACAAAAAAACACGTGTTTTGCATGTTTCTTGTGTGGATTTGGAAGAAAATAATGTGGAAAATCAACTGTGAAAACATGTTAAATCACCTCATGTTTCCTGTGTCATTTTGAAACATTTTCTTATTTATTTAACATATATTTAACTTAACCAGGCAAATCCCATTAAGATTACAGACCTCTTTATTAAGGGCCTGAAGAAGACAGCCTAACATGCATGTTTTAGGAATGTGGAGGAAACCGGAGTACCCGGGGAAAACCCATACAAACTTGAGGAGAACATGCAAACTCCACACAGAAAGACTCACAGGGAATTGAACTGAGGACCTCCTCGCTGTGAGGCAACAGTACTAACTGCTAATCCACTGTGCTGCCCAACATTTTCTCTCACTACACTTGTGATCACTTGAAAAACTGTAATTGTCTTTAGTCTTTCTTTCACTATAAGATAAAATAATGGTATCACATTTTTTAGTTTTTTTAAATTGCAAATTAAATATCATTTAATTTGAAAAATTACAGTTTAAATCACAGCAAAAAAGGACAAGGGAGGAGATAGTTTGGTGCACCATGTCATAAAAAAACAAACATGAATATCAAGGATGATAATGAAGATGATGGTTTTATTTTGAGTCACATAAATTCACTTCCTAAAGTGTTTTTTTTTTTCACTGAAACTCATTTTTTGTGTAGATAAATTTGAATTAAAACTGTGAGTTTTGATCATTTTCATTGCAAAGAAATTCTGCACTTCGTGTGTTCCAGGAGCACAGTAGCAGACTCTAAAGTCCTTCATAATGCTACACGAACCTTTGATACTAAAATGTATTTGTTTCGGTGTCGAGGTTAGCAATACTGAGCAAATGCTTCAAGGGGAATTTTTATTTCATACAGTGTGTTACAGCAGCACACAGCAGACATTTCAAAAAGTCTTTGAATATTCTTGTTAAAGCAGTATTTGGCAGTAACATAGTGATAACATCAATATTACTGCCATCATCAGACTACAAAAAGAAAAACGCAACAGTCAAAACCAATGTAGGTTTGATCAAGTTGACCAAGATCCCACTGACCCACTTAAAGTGATTTTGACAGGAGTTTGACATTTTCTTCAAACCTAGGTGAATGCTAAAGAGAGGCTTAAATATTCAGGCAAATTGACTTTTTTTTTTTGAAAAATACACTTTGACGAAAAAAGACAAATATTCTGCACTCAGGAGTACGATTTGACCCCAATCTACATGCAGACAAATCTTGGGTATGTAAATAATTTAATTTGCTAAAAGGCACAAGAGTACATTTATAAAGGCATCACTGGAGGATAATGTCAGGTAGTTGTTCAAGTTCAACAGACACAGAAAACACCTTGTAGACACATTACATAATGTCCTCAGCTATTGATGGAGGCTGAAACACATTGTAGATTTGTAGATGTCTGAGTAGCTATAATGTGCAACTGCCCCATGTTGGAACCACAGTGTACATCAAAGGTCTGTAACCTCTGCTATCAGAAAAAGCCATTTCTGTCCCTTAGCTCAGTAATGAAATGTGTCCAGAGCTGTAAAATTTGCTACAACTGGGATTGATACCTGTGGACCACTTTTGTAAGGGTCTGTATTACAGAATGGTTTCACCCATGGTGCATATTTTATCTTTGAATTCTATTAAAATTAAACATGAAATGCATGAATTTACTACAAGACGTAGATTTGCACACCTTAAAAGACTATAAATACTCATATTTGATCAATTTTTGAAATGTCCCATGAGCCTTTGCTGCCCAAGAATAGGTCCAACCTTCTCCAGATGCAGGGAAAAAAACAAGAAATGAAATTCAAACACTCTTTAAGTACATTTTATTTATTTATTTTATTATTAAGCCAGCAGCCAGTGTGGTGGCCCAGGTTTATTTGCTTGTTTTTATTTATTTTTTATTTTTTTGGCCTGTGCATTTGGAGAAGGATTCACAAATGGTGAATTCATGGTCAATTCAAATGTTCTCTGCTCATTAATACATGTCTAATGCATGGTACCAAAGTACAATTATTTAAGCATACATATACACAGTATATAGAATAGTTCATATGGTATTACTGGGTTGGTAATTATGCTAATTTCCTCTCCTCGTGCACGTGCACCTGAATACGTACAGGTGGCTTTCATCATATTTAAGCTGCTCATTTATACTCTTTTCCTGAAGTTAGAAGCGTTTGCTGTATCTGACGTGGCATATTCGTATAAGCCCTTCATATGAAAAAAATTAAAGGAAATTTAGAATACGAAAATGTTTTTGCACGAGGCACGTTGTGAGGGGGTGATGTTGTGGAGACAGATTGGTATTACTCCAGGCATCTTAGTGTGCAAAGTCATAAGGTTTGAATTCAGTTTGTCCTGGTAGTGATTCAGGGGACCCCAGGTTTTTAGGCAGGATTATAGAAGAGCTGCCGCCGCTTGTTTACAACAATTACGGAGGGAAAAATAGTTATGGGCAGATTGTAGGCGTAGGGTGTGACAACACACAACAACAGGTACTGAAGCTGTAACATCACTACCCACCTCTATCCAAGCCAGTGAAAATTTGTCTTTGTGTCTTCTTCTGGCTTCATAAAATAACTGCAGTCACCCTTTTCCCCTCACAAAGTTTATGGAATTTACTGAGGGGAAACAACATCTTATGGATGGAAATGTCTGTTAAATCTCAGCAAACCTAACGATATGCACAATGCTCGGAGGCGCTGAGACATTGCCACATAATAGAAGGGGTCAGAAAACCAAACATTTAATTTTCACCACTTCATCTGGGTGCATTAAGCATATTTTAAAAGTTGTGATTGAAAAAATAGCTAGTCAATTCACTGACAAAAGAAAAACTAAAAGTACAACATGAGGTCTACGCTAAACACAGCAATTTCTCTGTTCACGCTGGATGTAAATAAAACCTGTAGGTGCAAATAAAGTCAGAGGCTAATGCCAACCTTTATCTCTTTTTCTCTGTGTGTGTCTCTCGTTGGTAAAGCAGATTTAAAAGGTTATTATATTTCATCACCTCCGGAATGCACAGTGTCACTGCCAGCACTGCTGTGTCAAGTATCCTATTTCTGTATTAAAGCCAGAGAGATAAGTGTGCGCATATGTGAGTGAGCAAACTTACAGTATACCTAATCTGTTAGCCACTGTGTGTGAGTGTGTGTGTGTGTGTGAAAATATACTGTACAAGAGGTTAGCTGTGAGTGTGAGTGGGCCTTGCTCTGCTCTGGACGCACTTATCTCTCCTGCTGTGTAATGGATCTTACACGATATTTGCATACGTTATGGAGGTGATGTCATTTGGTCCTCAGAGCTGCTTTTCAATGATGGTTGACTCTTTGCAAAATGGGCACACTTTGTAGTAAAACCTGCACCATTTTTTTGTTCTGTTCAAACTTTTACTTAGAACTTTTGCTGACCTGAAAACCGATGTAAATGTGAATGCATGTTATGCAGAGTTCAGACACGAACTAAAGTTTATTTAGGTCCTTCTATGACTAGCAATACATTTCCCTTATTGGTGGTACTCAAACTGTTGGGTGTGCCCCCCTAGGGGAACGGGGTGAAGGTTCACCTGAGTCAGAAGCATTTTCGGTGGAGAAGTGAGCCAACTCGTCTGAGTCAGTGGTATTTCCACTGGTTTATTAAAGCTGCTGTTGGTAACTTTATTAAAAATATTTTTTTACATATTAACCTGTCACTATGTCCTGACAGATGAATATGTGAAAGATAATCTGTGAAAAATATAGCTCCTCTGGCTCCTCCCAGTGGTCCTACAGTCATTTGCAGAAATCCACCACTCCCAGTCAGAAACAGCCAATAGGAGACAAAAGAGTTATCTTACCAGTGTCAATCACACTCGTGTATGCATTGCTCCCACTCTTCCCCCCACACAGCTCATGCTGTTGTTGATAGCTAGTGTTCTGCAGCTGTGCTGATGGTGGAAAAACAATGTTACAGGTAAAAATCCAGGAACCCCACTCCATAGCATAATGAGCAGACCCGTACAAGTCTGAAGCATTTCACGTTTTTCAGTGTGTTTGCTAATTAACAGAGTATAATGGGACATAATATGCTTATAAATCCTTACTTTTCATATCTAAAATCATTCAATTGTTGGCCATATGAAGTGGAACTTCAATGCTTTGGTTTGAGCTCCTTGGTTTTGTTGCTCCACAAATCCTTCTTTAACCCCTATTCTGAGTTGTGTCTAAGAGCAGCTGGTTTCAGTACGGTCTCAATTGAAATTGAAATGAGGCACTTCCCACCCCACTTCCCCCTCCAGGTTTCACTCTACCTCGTTCAGCCATTTTTGTAGCTTGATAGCAGAGTTAAACTAGAGTTACCAGCGGCTAATAAACTTTTCATCCATCCATCCACAAATCCATTTTCTTCCGCTTATCCGGGATCAGGTCACGTGGGCCTAAGCAGAGAAACCCAGACTACCCTCTCTCCAGCCACACAAAATTTACAAATAATTTAAAATATGAATGAATGAATGAATGAATGAATGAATGAATGAATGAATGAATGAATGAATGAATGAATGAATGAATGAATGAATGCTACTTTATTGATCCCATGAATGGAAATTACAGTTTGGGACAGTTATATAGAGAGACATAGACAAACACAACAGACTGGGAGAACATGTCAAAAAAATATAAATGTAAATATGTCTACAATGGAAGACTGTCAACTCAGTTCACCTGAAACTTAAATTTACTTAATTTATAGGAACACCTGATGGATTTATTTAATTTTACTTATTTTTTTTCTACCTGGAGTGTTAAGATTCATTGCAGATTGATTGTGAAGTAAAAGTTCAGAAAATGTAACAGAGAATAGAAAAAAAAAAAACTGAGCAGAATATGACCTAAAAAGAATTAAAATATCTACACAGAACCACAAGAGACTATATTCAAATTTTCAGCACTCCTAGAGACTCCAAGTACATGATATGCCCCCTTAAATCTGTAGTTTACCAGAGGACATTAAAGAGTTCTGGGACCTGATTCATTGTGAGGACTCGAAACGTTAACCCAGGTAGATCGAAAACCAACCAGCTATAATCCGGATCAATACAAGGGGGATGTATAAACACTCCTATTTTTACCTTAAAAACTAAAAAGGATTTAGGGACTAAGTTTTATGATGAACTGCAACATTGGCCTATTAATAAAACAGGATACTAAATAAACTCTTGGCGGCACAATAGAGTGTGGCCAGTGGTGTCTACAAATTAATTGAGAGTAATAAGAGAAATATGGTCATGGCAAAATAGAATGAGAGAAATATGGCTCAAAGTATTGATTAGGAAAATGAGGCAGGACTATGACTTTTTTATGGTTTTTACTTCACAGAGCCAGGAGTTGTATCATATGATAATAATGTAGGCTATGATGAGTCTAATGTGTGATCTGCCCATCTACATCTCCCATTACCAGAACAAATGTCGTTTATCCTGGGTGTAGGCTTATTTTGTGTGCAGGTCTGGACTTAAGAGAGCAGCCGTCTCTACAGCAGAAGCACAGAGATTGTTGAAAAAAAAAAAACATTAAATAAGGACATCAATTAAACTGAAAAATAAAAAGGAGTAGGAAGCTTACTATTACATCACAGTGAGCAAACTCACACAAAAGATTTGGCAAGGGTTTTACTACACGTCTTTCGCGATGCAACCTGGTCTCTAACCTGCAGCCTTAGAATCACAAGATCGTGGTAATGACCACAGATTGCAGCCCCCTAAACAGTACAATAATGTGTACACACATATATGTATCTAATAAAACTCTGAGTCTGATATATGCTCCTTACCATGAAATGTGGAACAACAATTGTTATTGGGCTTAGAAACAGTTAATCAAATATATGGGTTAATATTAATAAATATATATAGAACCATCCTTTACTGTTCAGACTAAAGAATGGTTTTGTTTTTTCCAAATATCACATGTAGAGGGACACACTTAACCTACTTTTAATGTTAAACTGTTTAGAAAGACTTAAAACTTGCAGTGTACACCTTGCAGCAGATGACAGATGACTGTTCTTAGTTTAGATTTTGCCATTTCTGTTCGCAACAATATTGTCTCCCATAATCCTTTTAAAGTTGAAATTTTCAGTGTTGCTCAAATGTCAGTAAGGTGGAGAACCTTTCATGAACGTGGTAAAAAGTTTAGACGAAACAAAGGTCACATCCAGGCTCGTTAATGGTACTTACACTGCTCTTACACAATCTTCCCTCCAGAATGCTGAGCTCCTTCCTCTCTGGGCTTCAGCAACCCTCCCTTCACTAATAGCCGTTGTCTTAAAGCCAAAGTCGAGTATTTTTCAGGTTAAATTTGGGGTGGCGACGCTGGGCGGTGATATTAATCTCACCTGCAACATTCCAGTGGTGGTAATGACGGATGCCCGGCGTTATTTGCATCCTCGCGTGTCGAGTGTTTTGTCAAAAGTAGGCGAGTTTTGCTTGCCTGGTAGATTTGTGTTCCCCCCTGGGAGCCGTGGCCCAGTAAGAGACAGCAGTTGCTCGACATAATTAGACCGGGAAGGTCCTTGTAAACTCATTAATATCTCACCCAGACTGAAATGGCTGGCTTGCTGGTGGAGCCATGGCAAAGCAAATGGGAAGATCTTATGGAGAAACGAGGATATGAACTAAACGTGGTAAGATAAATGGAGTTCAGGTGTTGGGGCTGCAGGGTGTGTGTGTTAAATGCAGAGAAGCAAAGATGGTCTCTAGGTGACTTTAAGGGATGATGGCTTTAAGACTGTAAAGGTTTCTTTTGTTAAGGTGCTCAGTGAGAGCCTAAAGCATTTGAAAACCATCAAACTTGACAAATTGTTACGCTAAGAAAATAGAAAAGACAATATCTTTGACACCCTTTTATAGCAGTGCGTTTAATCTAAGGTGCAGTTGAAAAGTTTAGTAGCAGTTTACTTTTTACATATTTAGGCTATAACCAAACAAAAACGCAGGGTTTTACAATACCAACTCATTTTTGTCATTTCCAAAAATATTTTTCAAAACTGACCCAAATACTATCGTAGTATTGTAGTAGCTATTGTGCATAGTAACTAGTTACATTTATTCAGTTACATTTACTTGGGTAACTCTTTGAAAATATGTACTTATAGGAGTATTTTTACTACACTGTACATTTTTTTTTACTTCAGTAATTTTATTATGAACTATCACAACTCTTTCTTGAGTAAAGGGGTTGCTTTCTGGATACTACTGTAAGTAAGTTCACTAAATGAAGAACACACTCACCTGCAGTGTTTGTTACTTTCATAAATTTTATATTGAAAGAAACTGATTTGGAATTTTTTTTTTTTTATATTATGCCTGAATTTGTTATATTGTAATTATTTTATTTGTATGAATTATTTTCATTTTGATCTTTAAAATACCAAAATTTCCCCACAACTTTATATTTTGCTCTGTCTGATGATGTAATTTTTAAATATTAAATTAATGATGTCTTGATCAATTACTTAGTACTTCAGTAACCTTTTTACCAAATAATTTTTTACTCTTGAGTCATTTCTTGGATGGCTACTTTTAACTTTTACTTCAGTAACAATATGTTAAAGTAGTCCTATTCTTACTTGAGTAGAACTTTTGGGTACTCTACCCACCTCTGACTAACTAGTACAAAAAAAAAAAACAGAAAAAGTCTGGAACCTGTGCATAAAGCTTGCATAATGGATAATAATGTTAAACACTAAACCAAAAGTCTTCTCCCCCTTCCTCATCTACTTCTTCTTTGTTGTGTGTAGGCATGGACCAGTAAGAGAGTCCGATGGTACAAATCATCCATCTATCCATTATCTTCCGTTGAGCAGGGAGCCCCAGACAACATTCCCCAGCCACTTCTTCCAGCTCTTCTTCAAGGATTCCAAGGTGATTCCAAGGCATTCCCAGGCACAGATGTACAGTGGCTGACAGGTGCAACTACTGCAAACAAAACAAACAAAAAAAGAAACGATGCTAAATAAAAATGCTGCATTCATAAAATATACTAAAAGTTAGAAAATGTTGCAAACTTCAAAAAGCAAACACAAAAAACAAATGCAAGACAATGATGTTTTAACTGCAATCTCATTTTTTCGGTCACTACCCAAAATTTGTGGCTGTAAGTAAGGGTAGGAACATACAAACCTTGACCAAAACTAACACAATTTTTCAGTGTTAAAACAAAAAATGTCAAATTTGTCACAATTTATTTGCAAACAAAGATTTCTTGGATGTTGGTATTTTATTAGAAGTAATTTACTGTCAACCAAAATGTAACGGTTTTTACACCATGATTTTTTAATACCATGGTAAACTTTGAAACTGATAATGGGCTCATGCCTAGTTGTGTTTCTAATATGCTAACTCAAGTACTACAGGATAAAAAGGTGTTGCTATAGTCGTGTAACTAGGTTCTGTAGCATAAATGCAAGCATGGAATCTGCCATTATTGTTGTCAGGTCTGATGCACTTGTGTCTTAATCTTTACAACATTGTCCTTTAATCATCATGTAAATGCGAAAGTGGCATTTTAAATTTCTTTCACACCGAATGCCCCACCACCAGCACACAAAAAAAGGAAAGAAAATATAGCATCAAGACTCCTAAAAAGCTGTTTTCATAAGACTGCAAGGCTGAAACAATAAAACTTGTATATTCAAATCTTCCTGTGTGGAGGACCCCTAATCTGTTTGATGAGCTCTTGTTTAAATTTAACCAAATCAAAGTAAAATTACACAGAACTCTACTTTGCCATTTGGTCTGCCAAGTTTTTTTCACTCCAAAGCTGCTGCCAAGTGCCTTTAAATTACATCTCTTTACTATTTTGTCTGTTTGTGATGGAAGTACAGAAATCCAAAGGTCCTTCCATTCATAAAGCTTTGCAGTAAGCAGATATTTTCACGAGTCATTTCTTCTATGTCTCAAAATGTTGAGGGTCAAGTCCAAGTCAAATCTCAAGTCTTTCATCCCAACTCCAAGTCAAGTCTTTGACTCTAATGACAAAAGAATAGTCTCTCATCAGATGCCTGCCAGACAGAATAACACCGCTTTGCTATGCTATGAATCCAAAGCATGTTCTGCACTTATGCACTACAGTATCAAAACTGATCAAAGCATTTCTAAACTCATTTAAATGCCGTGTTGTTCTGCCCTACAGCCAGCATACAGGATGTTAATTACCTTATTAACTGGCTTTGTAGCACAACTTTTTCCAAGCACAACATTTATAGTGTTTAAAGTTGAGAGAAAACATAGCATTGAATGTACTCACACACTAACTGGTGCTAAAACAGTCAAATGAATATTTTCATATTGTGAATAATTAATGGCACTGAATGAGAAAACATAAAAATTAGACAATAAATTACAGGACTAAGATAATCATAAAATATAGACCTACAGTCGGAAAACAGGCAATTTTCTTCACACCACAAGAAGAAGTGTCTGTAGTCATTAAGTGGGACGTTCTTGGTGTGTGGGAGGAGTTTGTCAAAGACATGATTGGTCTGTTTGACTAATTTGGGTAGGGTTTGAATAAGCCTTTAAACAACCTTAACCTGCCTGGAGAAAGATTTACTTTTTAACATGAATATAAATATTAGTCATAACCTAAGACAGGAAGGCCGCACCAAATTTGAAGTCAATAATTTATATTTACATGTTCACAATCATATTTATTGCTCTGTTTTAAACCAAAGACAGTCAATCATTTATTACATGTTCACTATAATTTTACTTCGAACATTACTTTATCTTTTAACTTGCCCCACAAGTCAATATGATCAATCATGGTTTTGCTAAACTCCACCCACACCCAAGAACTTCCTCCAAGCACAGTCAGAACAAACTACGCTCACACAGCCATAAAACTCACCCTGTGTACTGCAGAGACCCCTACTTGCATGCCACTGCATCAACGAGACACATTTTCTTACGTCTCTATAAATCAGGCTTTAAGCTCTACGAGATATCCTCATTAGCTGTAACAGAGTTGTCCTGTACGTTACATATCTGTTCACAGTTCAGTGTTAGCGCATGCTGCCAACTTAGTGATATAACTTCCCAGTTATGACGACTGGTGGTGTTATGTTTTACTGTTAAGCTTTGTTCAAACGAGCACTCTGACAATCTGAGGTCAGACGGATTCTATCGCTTGGGTTGTCTCATCCCTGGGATGTTCTGCTTGGCGAGGTTTTTGTAATAAATTGCCAAAAATCAGCAAGCTTCCTGCATTCCCTAGATCTTTACCACGACACTCTGTAGATGTTTATAGACCACCATTGTCTAATCCCAGGGATTGATGACTACTAACCTGCATGTTCACTTCAATGGACTCATCTCCTTAGCATATTTTCAAGTTCTGCAAATGCCTGTTACTCATCCTCTTATTCAAATCACGTGTGCTGAAGCAGAGAGACATCTAACATTTAAAATCATAGGCTTTGAGGACCAAACAACAACTTGTGTCAATAATAAATAGCAACAGAAAATATATTTATATAGCTCTTTCAGATTAACATGTAGCAATAAAAATAAAGTCTGAGAGGTAGTGGGGAAGAACCCCTCAGTGGGCTTCATCTTTAAAGCAAATCTTGGGGCAAAAAAAATTAAATTCACTAATTAAAAATGTTCGGACGTCTTATTTAAGTGTTAAAATCTATAATAAATACATTTTATGGCTGATTATTTCAATGTTCCAGAGAATTGTGTTACTTTTAAAATACCAATCAATGCAAATTGATAACTGAACCAGGGGGGCCCAAGTATCTTTATGTGATGAGTTTGGAGCTGAAATGGGTGGATAACTCAGTGTCTGTAGAGGCATATGACTCATTTAAAGCATGGACTGATATCGGGATGTGTATACTTTTAAACAATCCAGATCCAGAGCATCACTAATCAAGGAAATTCCTGCTGTTGTACTATTTTGTGATTTTGTAGTAGTTAGCAGAAAACACAATTATGAGTCGTGTACTCAGAATATTGAAAGAAAAGTACCCAATATTTGTATGTTAAATCCACAATTTTTAGTATTCAAAACAGCAGATAACTATTTGCTTTGTGAAATGACAGTCTTATCCGAGCTTCTGAGTTGGGTGTTGTTGCAGCCTGTTTGTACACGAGTCATGTTTGGATTCAGTCGATGACGTGATACACCTTCTCTGTTTGCACAGTTTAAATGAACAAACCTTAAAAAACAAACAAAACTGCAGTTTGGCCAAGGTCCCTGGTGTCACGCGGACTAGACATCTTCTGACCTGTCCTCTCAGTGGACATCCTCAGACAGATTAGGCATGTTTACCTCCATCTCACTCATAACTACCAACCAGCTCTGTCTCATTCACTTTTTAAAATGAATTCTCATAGTTTTTTTTGCTAAGCTGAGGATGTCCTGAAGGCTGCCTCTGAGAGTTGTCTGTGTGTGGGTGTGTGTGTACGAGCTGCACATTAGATTCAGCAAAGAGAGGGTTTTGGTGGATTACCACAGCCCCAAAGTGCTGCGCCCTTTCATTAACCTTGCCTCTTTGTCGTCTCATTTAATGCAAAACAAATTTCTAATCTGAGCTCTGTTAAACAGTCCTGCAGCTTGTTTTGCTGCAGAGAATGTGTATGTGTGGACGTTACTGTTACTCTTATTGCCTTAGGTTCCCCTCTGCCTAGCCCCCTAATTACTCCCCGAAACAGGCGGCCGGGCTCCTCATATGTGCTATCATCATTTTAAATTTATTTTGATTGATTTGTGTCAGCTTTAACTATGCTTTGGGCCGGGGTCGATAAATAAAGATCAATACTTTAATGTTTTCCTCTGAACCTTTATTAAAAAATAGATTGGCTATAAAGAGGGCTGAATTACAAGGAGGAGTGCCTACTTCCAATGCATGTCAACTGGAATCTAATTGAACAACATTGAACGGGTGGAGATTAGTCCGGGGAATGTGAGCTGCAAGAGACCTGGAGTTACAGACGGCGAGCAGGAGGGAGGAACTGATGGAAAGAAAAGAAAAGTTGGTAGTTGTTCGGTTTTGCTAAAACTTGGGGTTTTGGTGTTCACGGGTCTAGATCTTTAGTGCAAAATAAAGTTTTGGCCACATGTAAATAGTCTTTTGGCACTTTTATGAAACTGTTCAAGTCAGGACTTAGATACCCTCTATGTACCATTTCTGAATGGACAGAGATGACTGGAGGGTTAGTCAACTCACAACCGCTGTGCCTTTAGTAGTAACAGTGAAGAGGTAAGCCAGCTTTGCGGCTCAAATAGTTGATGCAATGATGACATACAAACTGGAGACAGAAATAAGAGTGGGTATAGAGATACAATCCACTAGCTGAGTGACTCTGTATTGGTATAGTTTTCCCCAGTGAACCACTGGGTCACTTTTTGTGGCTCTTAGCTGTAGGAGAGAAGGTTTTGACTCTTGTTTGAATTTGTGAACTAAACAACAGTTTACTTGAATACTTGGTGTTCTGGAGGGGGTACCATCTGGAGCTTTGAGGATCTTGAAGATTTCAATGCCCATGTGGACAATTATGGAGTCAGCTGGAGGGGAGTGATTGAGAGGAACGGCCTCCCTAATCTGAACCTGAGCAGAGTTTTGGTATTAGATTTCCCCTTGCAGGTGTTTCAGACACTTCCGTCTGAGAGGAAATCCCTGGGAAAACCCAAAACCCACTAGAGACATCTGGTCTGGGACCAAAGAAGTAACTAGAGAGTGTCACTGACGGGAGCGATGTTTTGGTTTCTCCTGGACTTTCCACATTTATGGCCAGACCTTGGATGATGAAACATAATTAAATTCATTTGGACTGCATTTTGTTATATTTACCTAGGTACTGCTGCACAGTAGGATAGAGATAAACTGGTTAGAACTGTGAATCTGAACTGCATCAAATGGATTCTAACTGTATCGAACTGGATTATATGTTACCAGATACAAATTTAACTTTTTTTACTTTCTCCATCTAAAGCTGTATTATTTCATACCACCAATTTCCTTTCTGACACGGAGTAAAACAGTATCGGTGATACTGATCTGATACACGATACACAGGTAAATCTATAAAAAAATAATGTATTCTAATCATTGCTTCATATAGAATACAAAACATCAGAGTAATTTATTTATTTTAAGCACAGAGGTATATTGATGTAGCGTCCTCATTTACAATGTAGCTGAACTAATACAACAGAAAAACGAAAGGACACAATCATAGAAAATATGAAACAAATGGTGTTTTAAACAAAACAATGAAGTCAAATAATAAAACAATTAAAATAAATAGTTTATCAAAAACTAGTTGAAAAAAGAAAACTTGCTTCACATTACATGCACGTTAATGTGACAATTCTGAACATGTAACGTCTACAGACTGAGCAGGTGCCACTGTGCTTATGCATTACCCAGGCAGAAAAAGTAGTTCCCACTAATCACGTATGATTTTTGGATTAAATTTTAAAGCATAAAGTTCTGGGATATTGATATTTCAGCACTGATCCACACATCACTAGTCTAAAGATGACTTTTCTTTAAATGACGGTGTTTAGATGTTGAGATGATAGTGAAAGACAAATCTACAAAATTTCCTGCAAGTGAAGTTGTGACACAGTTAAATGCTTTTATAATTTTTTTTTTAATTTAGATTTTTTATAATAATTCACATTTGTCTTAATTCATAATCATAACCCACCAAACTACTAGCTTCTATCACTGGAGAAGTTTCTTGGAGGTAACTGTTGGGGTTATTACTTAAGAAAACAAAAACAGTAAAATAACAATCCTTTTACAAACTTTTCTCTTCTTAAATTAATAATTTTTTTCAGAAAATTGGTAGAGTGTGTTTACCTGAAACAGAGGATCAGTGGGTTACGCGTAGTTGTTAAAATGCATTAGTTTAATATTTACTTAAACACATGGAAGAGTTTGGAAAAAGCTAGTGGTCATACATTTACAGTAATTTGGACCCTTTTACCGGAGATACCCTGCTGAGAGGAAATTATCTGTCGTTGAAACCTGCTCCACTGCCACGTGGTAATAAAACACGCAGAATCTTTAAAAACTGCCTATTTAGGTGTAGAGAAAGGTTTTTATAAGAAGGCCTGACATTTCAGTGTTTATCAAGTTTATCTCACGTCTGCTCATCAGAAAGTGCTTTTTACCAAAAAATATCAAATAAATAAATAAAAAAGAATGTTTGCAACTCAATAGAATTCCTGGATTTTAACAGGCATGAAAACAAATAATTTAATACTAATAATTTTAAGTACACTTTAAAATAGTAGACTAACAAATTATAAAGATATAAAGTGTTGCATAGAAGACCCTTCTTTGTCTCTATCACAGGGGAAACAGCACCTAACTTCACGCTGCCTAAATCTATGATAGTGTCCTTTCGTTTTTCTGTCGGGCTTAACAGGTTAAGAAAAGGGGAATGACTGTTACTCGTAATTGTTAGGAATGCACATCGTCCTCAATGTCAGAGTTTTAGACTAAGATCATTTTGTCAATGTCTGTTTTATTTTGCAAGTTCTGTGTTTATATGTGTTGAGGATGACGTTCAGCACATAAAACTAGCTCAGTATCAATACATTTGACTTGATTGTTGCCATTTTGCATTAGTTATGGTTGATTAGCTTTGAATCTTGAATTGATTGGATTTCAGAAGTTAATCAGTTATAGAAGTACATCCAATGAATACAGGTGCATCTAAAAATGGAGTAAAGTAAAACTCACATATTTTATAGATTCGTTACACACAGAGGGATAAATCTGGAAAATTTAGATGTTACATAAACAACCTTTTGGTACTTTTGGCAGTCTGGGCATGTGCTAGTTCTAGATAAGGGCTACAAATGTCCCATTCCTCCAGTCAGGCCACCAGAGATGTCAGAAGTTTCTTACCAGGGCTGAGGACACGCCAAACTGGACTGTTGCTCAGTGACCCAATATCCTTTTCTCAGATGAAAGTCATTTGGAAATCAAACCCCCAGAGGTTGGAAGAAAAGTGGAGAGGTACTGAATCCATGTTGCTTTTTAATAAAAGATGTCATGCAAAGTGTAGTTCTCCGTATGCTGTAAACTATTACCACATTAAACATTAGTTAAATACCTGTAAAATGATTGAGTTGCAGCCATTTTGTTTATTTTCTTAAGATCAGCTGACATTTGTAGTAATTTTGAATCGGGTATAGTCCAGTAGCTGTAGATGAATGTCAAATGATTACTTTTTGAATGTTTCATTAGAATCTGTTCTGTGTTTTTTTATCATATGCCAACAGATAGTTTCCTATAAAAGCAAGATGAAAAGTTTTAAAAACAGAACTGATGTCATCAGTTGGCTCTCAGCAAAAAAGTTGGTGATAAGTCTCAGGTACTAACACATCAAACTTTTAGTAAAAGTGTGTGCACTGGTTAATACACACATAAAGTGGGCAGTGAGAAAGTTGGTGGTGAGAGTGTCAGAGGGTGTGTGTGGCCAGCTATAGTGCATTTTCTTGTAATGGTTTTCTAGATGTTTTGTCAGAAATCAATAAGAACCAGGAGTCTCGAAAAGCACCAGGAGGTCAAGGCCTCGTCGGCCTAAATATTTTATTCCAGGAACACGTCAGGAGCTTTTAGAGATCAACTCCTGTTTCTGCTGTCATGAATTGGGCAGACACACACAAAAAACACACGACTTTTTCAGAGTTTACTGTGATAGCACTGCTGCTTATGCTTGTGAAAAACAAACCACTCATACACACACACACACACTCATACACACTTTTTCATGCATGGACAGCCCTGCCCGTCCATCCTTGCTCAGGTCATGGCCCGGTTAAAATCAATTCTGATCAATTATTAAGACCGGGGTATCTCAGTGTTGCTAAAAAAGCAGAGCCAGTGGGTTGGATAGAGTCCACAGTTTCCCTCGTCACCTCCCTTCAGCAACAAGCCCACCTCTGAAGAGTCCAAAACCAAAATCAGAGAGACAAACAAATTTGTGTAACTTTGTAGTTTGGGAAACAGACTATATATAAAAAAATAAATGTCGTAAATTAAGAAGACAGATGGAACAAAAGAGACCCTAACCATGGCAGAATGGCTGAAATTGATAAGAAAATATCAAGTGTTGTGCTCAAGGACAGTCCTGCAGGGCTTGCTCTGGCTCAAACTGTAACTGTTGAATAGTGATTTAGATTCTGCAGACAATTCTTGGTATCTCCAGTATCTTGCTGTAAGTTGAGCAAAATGTTCTTCAGGCAAAATCCCTGTGTGCACAACTAGAGTTACTTCAGAATGAATGTTTTAATGTCCCATTTGTAGCATGTAGATGTACCTTTGCCTGGAAAACCAATCTAAATCCTTAGGTTATGGACTGATTTAGGATTAGAACCTTTCTTGTAAGCTAGACTCCAAGCAGATCACTTCATCCAAAACCGTGCTAACACTGAGAAGAACTTTAACTACTGGAAAAGGAAAATAGACAAAGAGCAAGTCATTTAAATATAGAACATGACATTTTTTAGAAACACTGTTTCCAATCAATTTAAATCTCCTAACGTGAAGAAGCATGCCAGTTTTCTCTGTGCCAGCACTTGGTAACAGTGGAGAAGAAAGAAAAACTCTTTTAGAGAAACCTCTAACAAAGCCAGACATAGAGAGGTCAAATGTCTTCCTCTACCTGCAGGGTTGAGTGAAGAGAATTAAAGCATAAATGTTTCACAACAAGATATGAAAGAAAAATAGGTCCTCTAAGTCTGAGGTCATGGTTCTCTGTTGAAACAAGGTGGAATGTGCCCTCTAGGTCAGATCTGGGACTTTGTCTTAGACAGAGGAGTTTAAGTGTCTGGAAGTCTTGTTTAGAAATAATGGTAGGATGGAGCAGGAGATGAGTTGATGTAGTGATGGTGTTTCTCTCTGTACAAGTGATAAAAAGAGTTGAACCAAGGGACACAGCTCCTAATTTATTGGTCAACCCTCACCTGCGGTACAAAGCATGAAAAAAGAACAAGATCTTGTGACCAAATGTCTGAAATTAGCTTCCTTTGCAGGGTGGTCAGTGTCAGCCTTGGATATAGGAGCAGGTGCTTTTGCCATTTAGGGTAAACTGGAAGTATGTAGATCAGCTGATTCTTCGTATTGAAAGGAGTCTACTGAGATTGTTTAGGCATCTGATTGGGATGGCTCTTGGTCACTTCTTAGAGAATTTTCAGGCCTGTTCTTTTTGAAGGAATAGGGCAGACCAAAACCTCTAACCTGGGAATACAATCTACTACTAGTTTTGTCTAACATTCAGCTTTATGCGTAATGATCATTACACAATGACATTACAGCCTAAATAAAATAATCTAGAAAGCTATAACTTCTCATTGGCTGAGAGCTTTGGTTCTTTTTCAACTCCAGGGAGAAAGAGAAATAACCATCAAAGCAGTGACACTGATTGTGTCACTGTGAATGACTATTAAAGTCTAAAAAGTATGGTGCAATGGGATAAGCAAGTGACATCCCCAGGTGTGTACTTTGTATTAAAAACTAGCCATTAAATATTACAAACACCACACCATTTTTTCAGTCCTGAGAGATCCTAAAATAAAAGTTTTATCCACCCCACCCATTATTTATACCCATTTATTCCTTTTCTAGGGTCACAGGGGTCACTGGTGCCCTTATCCAGCAGTCACAGTGCAAGGGATGGGGTGCACTCTGGATAGGTTGCAAGTCCAAAAAATGTAAAAAAAAAATATCAAAATGCATGAATACTATGTTATTCATAATCATTATTATGAATATCTCATTTTTTCTGTGACTATCTACTACAATTATCAAAAATTAAACATTTATAGAATAATATATTCAGGTTTATTTTAGAAGTTTGAATTTAGTTCAGAGTGTGAAAGCAGCACAGTGGATTAGTGGTTATTGCTGATGCTTCACAGCAATAAAGTCCTGGGGTCAATACCCAGTTTTGGACTCAGGGTTTTTCTCTATGGAGATTGTATGGTCTCATGCTTGCGTAGGTTTTCTCCGAGTACTCCGGTTTCTGACTGTACCATAAACATGAGTGTTAGTTTGCCTTCAGCCCCAGGCCTCCCTGGCAAAAGAGATATGTGATCTCAATGGGATTTGCCTGGTTAAATAAAAGTTAATAATTAATAATAAAAAAGTGGTCATCTCTGAGCATGAATTATTTATTTGTTTTAATCCCATGTGTGTTGAACCTTGGCATGGTCAAACAGAGCTGTGAATTTATACGACACTGGCTTTAAATTGTTATTTTTATTGACTCTTTTGTCAGGATACAGTAAATTCTAGTGTCCTGTTTTTAACCCACCTGTAAAATTCAGAGGTTTTGTCTTCCACCTGATCCGGTACCTCTAAAATCCGTGCTTAACTCCAAATAAGGTGTGTTTTTACTTTGCTTTGTCAATTATAGTTTGACATTTTCTCTGAGGATCTTCATGGCTGGAGCATGAAGTTCACCGCCCACCAACGGACATGTCCTTACCTCCAACTGAGGACATGTCTCTGTGGGGTCGGAGTGACCCAGATGGGCCCAACTCCGATCAATGCCGGCTCGTCCTAAGCGTGATCACAAAAGGCGCAGACACACACACACACACAGATAGGATGGCCATGCCTGGGTCGATGGGCCCCTGGGCTGGTCTGAAAAGGTGTTGCATCAGAGAAGCATGTCGTTCCAGCCTGATGAGCAATCTGCCTCATCAAAAGACCTTTATCCCAATCAATATGGCTTTCGGCGAGGGAACTGTGTGCCGCCTGTCCACAACTCCCACCTCTGCGTCTCTATCTGTGCTCTCAGCAGGGGACATGTTGGTGTTTGTACACTGTGCATGTCAGATTCAAGACTTTCTTTCAAAACTGTACACTAATAAGGCTGGGTGTTATGTTTTTTTTTTCAGACCTGATGCCTGTGCATATGCATGTCACAGTTGTCACTTTTAGTTCAAGTATGCACGAGTTTGACAGTTGGAGTGTTTTCGCCTCTAACGGATCAAAAGTGCACCATTGTTTGTGCATGTTTGTCATCGATGGATTGGAGAAAGAAAAATACAAACACCATCATACAGCAGAGGTGTGTCAGCTGCGGTGCGAGAAGGCTCCTATTCACATTAGGCTATAAGGCTGTATATTGTGTTGTTTTCACTTTTTATTTTGCATTTCAGTGTTTTACTAAAAGATGATTGTTTTGGGACATAGCAGGGCTTTGATATATGTAATGTGTTGATGTTTACTGTGGTCTTCATTTTTAGAGAAGCATTGTTGATCTAAGGTTTTGTGAGGGAGAACCTTTTAGATCAATGGTTCATGGATCAGGTCAAGAGTAGCAGCCTTAGCATGGTTAAAGTAGGCCAAATAAAGAAGCATGAGCTGAACATCTATAGTAGTATCTCAGTGGAATGTGACTGTTGGACAAAAGTTGGCAAGTCAAAATTTTAATAACTAAATCCACAATTCAAGTTTATTTGTATAAAACATTTACAACAACCACAGCTGGCCAAAGTGCATGTTCTGGACATGACATGGATAGCCCCCCCCATACATTACTTGCTGGGGTACTCAAATATATAATTTTTACTTTTCTTTATAAAACAAAATGGTGTCCTGCGACTTTAGACTCACCCAGTGTTTGCGACTAAGCAACCAATGGATTGCATGGCCGTGTTTTGAACGACCGTTTTTTTTAACCTCACAGCCTATTTCTGCGTGCTTGCTTTGTAAAACTGTATATTTGGTGGGCTGCAGATATTATTTTTCTGCCAACTTTGAACATTTTAAAATTGGGAATCCCAATAGCCAACTACTTGCCAACAGTCGCAGCCCAATGAAATCCTACCTTAAACTTCAACCAGAGTGTTGGTTCTTGGAGGAAAAGGTTTCAATTTCAATTAAAACTAAAAAAAAAAAAAAAAAAAAAAACTTATAAAAGCTTGTTCTGAAATCTGCCAGAAATCATATTCATAGACACCTGGGGGAAGGTTATTAGTCCCAGATATTTGTCTGACTGGTAATTTTGGGCAAAAAAATGGTACCATTAACTGGTACCTAATGAGAAGTACCATTAGTTTATTAGTGTTTATGGTTAAGTAAAAATAAGTGTACGTAATTACATGTATTCAACTTTAGTTGGGTTATTTTACATAAACCTAATGTGCTTCTTGTGGTAACATCTGTTTAATTCATTTTTACATGAGAGTTAGTAGATGGTAGCACAATTAGGAACTGAAATATTTGATGGAATTTAAACCTTAATGAATGATGCTATGGGATAAGTGATGACTTTAGAATGTATTTAGGGCACAATAAACATTTGTTTCACGTGTACACTAACGGGTAAAGACAAGACAAACTGATTGTTTTAGGAGACGAGGTGACTGCAGACCTGAGATGTGTATAATATTTTGTTGCAGAACATCAGCTCATTTGGATGTTCAAGTCTGGACCTAAGAAGAGAAGAGGCTGCTGCCATCCTGGGAGCTGGCGGTGA
This sequence comes from Anablepsoides cearensis, assembly GCA_032275365.1. Classification (NCBI taxonomy): domain Eukaryota; kingdom Metazoa; phylum Chordata; class Actinopteri; order Cyprinodontiformes; family Rivulidae; genus Anablepsoides; species Anablepsoides cearensis. The sequence continues at coordinate 5,703,990 of JAUBOC010000089.1, forward strand.
GTTGAATCAAATCAGATCAACACTCATACAGAAAACAATTTTTACATGCACACTCTCACATGTCTACACACCAAAAGGTTCTGGGTTAACAACATTTTGTAATTCAGCCCTGGATCATGTTTGGACTGAGCCAAACCTGGGTAGTTTTAACTCAATAGGGTTGGGTTGTCTATAATGTGTTACACAACAATCCCACATAGCAGGCAGGTGTGGGCCAGGTCTGGTGGCAAACTGGCGTTGCTGGCTGACTGCTGGCTTGGTAAGTGGTTTAGCAACCAGATGTGGGCCAGTTCTGGTAAAGATGGTACTGGTTTTACGATGGCATGCCACAACTGGCCTAGTTGTGGTCTGGTTTATGTGTCCCAAATCTGCATCAACTGGCCTGGTGGTGGTTTGGTTTTATATGGTGCTGGTTCATTTATGGACACAGTGTTAATATTTTGTGTTGGCCAGACCTGTGCCAGACAAATTTTGCTATGTGGGCTAGGTCATGAATTTTGACCCAACAATGGGTCAAACAACCCAACATTTGACCCAAAAACTTTAAACTATCAAGTGAGTTATTTAAATGGCCCAACAGTTTTTTTTATAGGATGTAACAGTGTTTTAAATAGATGAAATAGATTAGACCATTTAATTTTTAATACTACATAAAAATTAGTAACTTTTTTCTGACATAGGTTTCAATTGATGTTTTTTTCTGTACACACAAATTGCTGTTCACTCAGTGTATTTAGCCTGTTCACCATTACAGGAGAGCTCTGAATTCATCTCTTATCTTGCTCATCCCACAACTCCCGCAGGGCATCCGCCAATTAGTCTAATAAAAACGCGAGCCATTTTACTAAGGTAAATTGAATTGACTTGTCAATGGTGAACATCAATACACATAAGGAGCTTTAGTACTTAGCAGAAAGAGCGTTAAAGGCGAGCTGAATGTGAGTGCGGAAAGCTAAAAGTGAGATGTGGAGGAAAAAAGTTAACTATTGTTCTCACTCATTTTCTTAGCTATCTTAACTCAAAAGTACTCCAAAGTTCTCAAATTTTTATTGTTTCTGACCATTTTCTATGACTTAAAAGGTCAAAATTAATTTAAAAACATGAGTTGATAATGTTTATTGTTACAGTTAGTTTGAAAAAAATATTTTGCACATATGTCCTAAAATCTTTGAACATACATAGACAATTTAATATTATATTTATTAATATATTATTGTTGATCAGACATATTTTTAACCTTGGATAAATTTTAAGCAATGACCTTCCCTAAAACAAACCCAATTGTTATAAAGCTACAATGAAAAATTACAAAAAAAAAAAAAATGCAAACAGATATAAAGTAGATTTAAATGCTCACAGTCTCCTGTTTGCACGCGGCTGAATAAACTGAATTGCTCTTCCTGTACGGCAGCCCTCCTCCCTGCTAATGTTAATAGTGTTTTAATAAATTAAACTTCATTATGAAGATTGTCACCCTTTTGATTCTAATGGGGTCTTAAACAAACTGTGTGCTGTGATAGAACGATCATAAAAAAAATCATGGAAGGTGTGTGTGTGTGTGTGTGTGTGTTTCTGAATGTTCTTCTCCATCAACCATTAAACTCCTTCCTCTGAGCTCTCCCAGAGGTGCTGTTAAGACTTGAAATCAGCTCTGAGTGTTGTCTGTTGGACGACCATTTCCTTTTAGACTGTACTGAGCTGAAGTGTTCACTGATAAAAACTGTTCCATTGATGAGAACTGTTCTCTGAGAGCTGTTGCACAGGGACGAAATGCACAGTGAGAAGGGACTTACTGAGCTCCAATGAGCTTGCTCAGGACTGGGCTTGAACTTGTAGTCTCAGGGTTATGAGACCATGGTGGTGGTGTACAAGCATTTATACAAGTACTCGCTCTTGTACAAAATACTCCAATAAATGTGTTACAGTTTACATTCCAAGTGAAAACTACACTACCTTGTATTGGGGTAGTACTCAAACTGTAGTTGTACTCATATTTGGTTTGGGAAGAACTGGTATCAGACACCCCTAGACCGTGACCATCAAGCTACCTCAGTCCTTGTTTCCTTAGATAGAAAGCTTTTACTAAACAGTTTCCTATTGTACAGTGCACTGAGATGACTTGTTGCAAATTGGCGCAATATAAACAGATAAAATTTAAATAAATTAATAAGAAAAATTTTGCCACTGAGGAGCACTAGCCATGTTTCCATACTGTTTTATGTGCATTTTGAAGTAATACCTCAGAAATGGCAAAACTTCATAAAACTTACTCAATTGTGCAAAAATGTTTTTACACTGACTTGAGGTGGTTTTTGGATTTACTGAAAAAGAGTGAATACACAAAAAGGAAGATGGAAACACATTAAGTTCCGACATAGCGAGCCTTTACCTCACATGACTGATCAGCTGTGCCTGCTGTCCAATAAATATAACAGCTGCAGCTACAGTTGACCCTTCTCCCACTGTTGGCGTCTTCCTGGACATTCCTGTAACCTGAAAGGAATTACATTTCTTTCTCTACGTCTCCAGACAGCATGTGACATGGGCAAGTTGTAATTATTCTGATATTAACTACAACTTGCCCAATATCAACACATTTCTCAAAACTTCTCTCCATTGTCCTGAGATGTGTGGTCCCTGCTAGTTTCAACCACTGTGTTCAGGGCTCTAAGAATATTAAACTAAGCCTAGCAGAAATGTTTCACCATATGTGCAGAAATCTTTAATCTGCTTTATCAACTATAATTAAAATCAATCCATACTTACTGACCAGAAAAAGACACATTTCATTAAAACACATTTCAGGAAATAGTCTGTTTTCCTGTTATGTTTCTACAATAATATAACTATTTTTGCTCAAGAAAATGACATTGCAGTGAGTCTGATCACTCTGTGTGTGTATAACTTTCCT
>JAUBOC010000089.1:5731163-5742582 GCA_032275365.1 Anablepsoides cearensis
TTCAATGTTTTTAAATAAATGGATGTGCCAATCACACATTTCTACCACTGGTGTTTTAAGGGTCAGAAGCTGAAAAGTTTTTGGAGCAGCTGTTGTGGAAAACAATCAACATAAAAGTACACATTGTTCTAGTTTTTCATTTATTTTACAGGTTATGTCAAATTTTTTTAGCCGTACAAAAACAATTTAAACTATGGGGTTTATAAAATAAGGATTTTATTGCTTTATTTAATGCATTTAATGTATTAACAATATTGGTTTTTTTATATACCGGTACCCATTATGAAAACAATTATCATTTATACCAGCTCATGACTTGGGTATTTCATAGTGCCAATTCTATAAAAAATATACAAAATTATTTTATAGTTAAATTTTCATTAATTTCTTTTTTTTTAAGTGCTTCCGGTAACCTTTGATATTTCTAATTAAGTCATTTAAAACATTTTTATGTTAATAACATTTTTTATTTGTTCTCTTGACATACTTTTACTCTTGTAAAAATCTCCTTTAGCACATTTCACAATATATTTCAGGTTGTTATACAGTATATGTTTTACCCCTAAATTCTGCTCTTTTAATTTCTTTTTATAAAGGATTTTAAACGAACCCTTTTTTTCATTGAACTATCATCCTGCTGACTGGATGTTTGTACTGATAAGATGCCATAAATAATATAATATTAGCTGAAACAATAAAGAGTTTAAACAATAAAACATGTTTAGGAAAGTATTTTTAAACTGAGATTTGCAGACTTCAAACCTCAGCCGACAGAAAATAAATCCCACAAATTCTTTCATATTCCACAGCAACACGTTTTGCTAAAACAAGTGGGATATTTGGGCAGCGGGGGAGATCATTTTCTCTGTTTCATGTTGCTGAGTAATTTAAAGATCTCATCTCTCTGCCACTGTGACTTGCACCAACTCCCTATCCTCAAGCAATGCTCAAATTTCTCCACTAGAGGCTCCCTGTAGAGTGAAGCACACACACATTCAGTTTCCCATCAGGCACACATATGCGCACACACACACTCATGCATTCCTACACGCTGTTCCCTTCAAACAGTCTTGCAGAGCAGAGACCAGTGTGGATTGCTACTTGGCGTTGCAGGGCATTAGCTGCTGATGTCTTAACACTTGTAAATGAACCCTCCGCCCCTCCTAATCTGTCACTTTAATGCACTATAGATTTTATTTCAGCCTCTGTAGTATCACATTCTCAATAATAATCATCAAGCCGACACAGGCGTCCCCTCCCTCCTGCAGAAATTAAATCTCGCCGCCGAGTGCACAACTAATAAAAGATGCTGCCGGCGAAAATAAAAAATAAATAAATATGATGAATATTAAGCAGCGTGGGATTTGCATTCAGATGCAAAAGACAATTACATAAAGAGTTTGAATTTATCAGGCTCTTTCCCCGCTCGCTGCTGGGCGCTCGGTGTTGCGTGTTCAAACACGTTCACATTTATGGCCATCTGATCGCACGGTGAACAAACACACACGGCATCACTGCAACCACACAGCCTTTTATTTTCACCCTCGTTATAGATTTCTGTTTAGAATTACCGCTGCAATACATTTTAAAACAAAGTTAGAAATATGGAGATTTCCATTGTCATCAAAGCTGAGATAAATCTATTATATAAAAGTGAAAATCGCTGTTAAATTAGTTTTTTTTTTTTATCGGTGAAAAACTCAACTTGAAAGGCCTGTTTCTATACCAACAAATAGTAAACTTCAGAACTCCAGAGGAGTTTTCTTTTTTCAGTTTTATTTTCCTCTATATCTGGAGCATCATAAGTCTGATTGCCAGGATAATATAGAAGAAAAACATGACAAAGATGTCATTGTCATGTGAAAGTAAACAGCTGTCCAGCATTTATCAATCAGTTCTAATAAAGAACAAAGTTGTTAAAATGTTAACAAGTGGAGACTCTTTTTCTCTATTTAATAACAGACCAGTTGGTTCTTTACTTTCAGTTTCAAAAGTTGTTTGAATTGTGTAGCTGATTTAATTAATGATAATTCAAAATGAGTTAATTTCCTTTAAATTCAATGACGTTTGGCTTTACCTGTACTTTGCAGCTATTGGTGACCTACTAATAAAACGGTTTACACTGTTATCTCTGCTCTGGTGCGAAACCTAGAGGTGCTCAGTGAAGCACACCCATTAAAAGCAAGATCATGTAATAAATCCAGCAATAAATGTACAAGTTAAACCAAAACAATTCATTCTGTGGAAGACAATTGAAACTGCATTGCTCTCTTTTTTAATTTTCTTGTCTAGTTTTTATATTGTGTATGTATGTATTGTCATACATGGCCAAATCTGACAGCATATATGTATATCCATCTATTTATTAATATAGCTAGCATTGTGAGAAACTGTAGTCTGTCTTTATTGATTTATTTTGAAAATACAGATGTTGGACTCGTTCATTTTCCTGTTGGAGCTGTGTGCTCTTTGTAGATTGACTTTGCACTTGCTACAGCGTCTGACAAAAATAGATAAGTTGAATTTTTGCGAATGGCCACGTATATGCTGCTGCCCTTTTTGGAGTTGGTGTCAAACGTCAATAAATACAACTCCAACAACAATCATAAAGCTGTTTTGTCCAGTTAGGGACATGCTACACGACATTTGATACATTTTACCCAAGATTCTATTTCTACCAATTCATGTCAGGCGGTCTCCTCCTTTCTCAGTTCTTAAGTCTTATGTAAAACACACTGCTATTCCCTGGCTTTCTACTCAGAGGGACTTGGTTTTCAACACATGGTTCCACCCATGTGACATGATGGCGTATTTCCCTATGTGATAATGTAACCCATTCACAATTGAACAGCTCCATGAAACAAACTGCGCCTCAAGATCCAGATCCCTTCAAAGAGTCATTTATCCCATCTCTAATGTGTTGATTTTTAAACTCTCACCCTCACAAGTTTGATACGTTCGGTCAGCTTTAGTTGGTTTGACAAATCATGTATTTCATCATCTGTCATCGGGTGCAGTTGTTAAATGTGATACCCAGGCTTTCAAAAAAATAAAAAAAGCATCTTCCAAAACCTCTTACTACTAGTTAAAAAATCTATAGACTCAAAATTTTGTAGTATGTACCAGCTAAAGTTATCTACATATACTTAGATGGATTTGTCAAATTGATCTCAGTTTATTGATATACACTATCACAACTTATTCACTTTAAAGTTGAAAACAGGTGTTCTAAAATGACCTATTCTTAGATCCTTATTATTACTATATACTGTAAATGAAAGATTCTCCACCTGTGTGCTCCAGCTGTAATATTTAACTGCATGTTGATAATGCCGTCATTTACATGGTAAATGAAGAAAACAAATTACCAAATAATGGACAAACTTCATGGTTTGTGTTGCAGCATAGTTAAAGTTTGCAGCTTGCGGCTTACAGTATTGTGTTTAAAACTGTATGTAAGACATTCGGTTTCAATGCAGAACCACATGTGTTTGAACCATTTGAAGAGGCCACAAAATTTCATCTGAATACACACGTGGTGTAATTACTTTCATTTTAAACTCAAGGGGAAAATGTTTGTTTAAGGGTCAAATTTATTTTCTAAAAATTTAGGCACATAAGAAGAAGAAGCTAAGATGTTTACTCACACTGTGATTATGTCATAAGACATTTGTTATTTAACCGTTTAGTTGGAGGTCAGTACGGATACTGCTGTAAGTAACACATAAGGTTTTGACAAGTAACCAGTATTATTGTTTAATTAAAAATATATACAAATCAAACTAAAGTTTTCCTCTTCAAATGATGGGAGAATTTCGTATAGGGATTTTTTTTTATTTCTTTAAAGTGGTAAGGTTACATGCATTTTTTTTTAACAGTTTTGCCTTTAAACTGTATATCATGATTTACAGTTTTTGGATTTTTTTCCACAAGCTTCTCATAACAATTTGCTGTAGTTTTGTCTCATTTTTATTGACAGAACTGTTGGAAGTGCAGGTTTGTAGACTACTTCGCTCACACAGCCCTTCTCAGCTCTGATCTCACATCTTGAATGGGATCGAAATCAGGACTTTTTAATGGTAATGACCCTAAGACCCATTTGTGCTCTAGCTCATTCTAGCAGATGCCATCTATTTTGTGATGCGCATCAGTCCCTTCTGCAGCAAAACATATCCCACAACATGATGCTGCCACTCCTGTTTCTCACAAGTAGTTGTGTGCTCGTTTTTCTTCCAAATGCAGAAATGTTCATTACAGCCAAACAGCGCAATTTTAGTTTCATCAAACCACAGAACATGTCGTCAAAAAATAAGGTATTTGTTCCTGTGTGAATTTACAAACTGAAATCTGATGTCTTTTTTTTTTGTTTTATTTTGTTTTGTTTTTGAAAATTATTTATGTTTCTTTCACTTTCCTTTCCTCACTGAGTGGCCTTTCAGCTCATGTACTGGATTCCTTTCACTGTGGATAATGAGACTAAGTCTAGGTTTAATATGATTTAATGTCAGATAATAAGAAAAAAAGTGCTGTGTGTCTTTTTGCATAGTGTATGTAAATATCTGGTTTTAACTCTATAACTTGAGTTGTGGAAACATTAAAAATACCAGTGTTGGTCTGATTATTAGATTATCCTGTACATGGTCAGATTTTTTTATTTACTTATTTAGTTAGCAAATTGTATATCAGCTAATTAAAAGTAACATGACAATAGATTATTTTTCCTTCTCATCTCTAACACCGGAAACATCCGTATTTTTGTCTTTTTCTTTGTGTTTGCCTAGTTTTGAACAACACAGCTGACTACAGACCTGAGGGCTGTAAGAACAACAGGAGCAGCTTCACACCATAAAGCTGCTGGACAAACCTCTCCCCGGATAGCTCACACCTAACCCCTTTGTCATTCATCTCCGCTCCCCGACTCCTCGCCTGCTCCTTCTCCCTTCTCCATGTGGCCTATGTCACCTCTCTTTTCCTATGCACTCGCCGGCTAGTTGACAGTTAGAGCCGGTCAAGGTCATCCACCCACCCACACTCCTTCCCAGGAGCTTGAAGGGGGTGCAGTAGTGGAGCTGAAAGCCCTACGCCCCAGTGGCTCCCTGACTCCCTGTGAGAACCAAGTGAAGTGTGGGCTCCTCTGCTGGGAGAGCAGGCTGCCGGCCTGAAGGTTTGGCCTCGGACTGACGCTCCTTCTGTGGCGAGCCCGGGCCAGACACAGCCTGCCAGGAGCTGACTTGACCTCCTCAAACTGATGTGGCGCAGGCTGGCAAAGCGGTCACTGCTGCTGCACAGTTTGGGAGGGAAAAAAAAAAAAAAACGATCTCTGCCCCTTTCTCACTTGCTCACTGAGCGCAGCTTCATCCTTTGTTCTTTTCACATGAATTTTCTTTTTTTCTACATTTGGCACTTAGTTTCTGCAAAGCACTGAACACTGATATTAAGAACTCATAAATTTAAAAGGACTCTCGTGGAATTTAAAGGCATAGAATAGTCCAAACTTGTAATAAAAATTACTTGAAGTTAGTTAATTGTTGGTGCGATTTATAAAGTAAAGAAAAATACTTCTCCCTTCTAAATTTTGATTGAGCATACTGCAAAATGGGCCTCCACTACCTTCAAGGTCTGGATAACATTACATTTCTCATTTTAATCCATCCGTTCATCTGTCCGAGGTAGGTTTACGGAGGTATCTGGTTCAGGCCGGAAACCCATCCCCTTTCTGCAGTGACACTCTCCGGCTCCTCCAGGGTGTTACCAAGTCAGACATGATAAATACTGTAGTCCTTCCTGTGAGTTCTCTGTATACCCCAGGGACCTCTCCCAGCGAGACATGCTTGGAAAACCTCCAGAGGGAGGCGTCCCAATCAGGTGCCTCAACGACCTCAGCTGATTCCTTTCAAAGAAGAGGAGTGGTGATGTGCGGATCAATACTGAAATATTGATACCACCGATACCAGAAATTTTATGCTCTAGAGCTGATACAAAAATTAAAAATAATGATACTTCAGTCATTTCAGGTAATGTATATCATTAACAGGAAAACTGTGGAAAATAACTATTGGAATCCTGTCTAAATCATATACATTTTCCCATGTTATGGCCCCTTAAGCACCATTAACTTCTAGCAGGGGACCCCCTTTCATACCCACAAACAATGCTACAAAATATGTGAAGAAACATCAACCTTTACGTTGTTTTTTCTCACTTTTATTCACTAGTCAAAAACTATTACACTTGTTTAACATAGGGATTTTAAATCATGCTAAACAAATATAAAAAGACTTTTAAATTAGTACATAAACTGTACTGTCTTGTATTCTTAGTGAAGCAGTTATTTGAAAAACGCTACTTTATTTACCAGACACATTATGTGTATTTGCACAAAGAATCAGTATCGGATCAGTGTTGCCAATACCAGCCTGTGTTTTACTCGGTATCAGTATCAGAAAGTAGATTGGCAGTATCGAGCCATCCAAAAACTAATTTGCAAAATGCATAGACGAGTTTCTAAACTAGAACAGCGTGCATTAGGAATGAGCTTAACTTTGTGCTGAAAATGTGAATGTAGTTGCTGCATTGTTTTTAAAAGGATGGCCTTTATAGGTGTTCAGTAGCTCTGCAGCACTGTTCACAAAATGCCTCAGGGAACACAGTCACAATCCTTCACCAAGTCCACAAACTACATGTGACACTCCATAACCACAGGCAAAAACCATGCTGCTTCTTTTGAACTCTTGTTTTAAACTAACATTCTCTAATAGGATTCCAAACAATCATAAAAATTAAACTGAGCAGTGCCATTTACATGTGCTGTATTTTGGTTGCATGTGTGAAGTTTTGTCTGCACCGAGAAGGTTAGAATTCTTTACACTGAGGTTTACAAAAACCACCACCAGCTGCTCTTCGACTCTCACCATCCACTGGAATACAAGCTGGTCATCAATAGAACCATAGGGTCAGAAATATTCATACTAAGTCAAACAACAAAGGAAAAGAACACAAAAACTAAGAAAACACTTTAAACATAATGGATACCAAACACTACAGGTGCTGGTCATAAAATTAGAATTTCATTAAATTTATTTATTTACCGTTATTTAACCAGGCAAATCCCATTGAGATCTCAGATCTTATTTTCAAGGGCGGCCTGGGCCTGAAGGCAACCTATTGTACATGTTTTTAAAAACTGATTTATTTCAGTAATTCCATTCAAAATGTGAAACTATATTATAATAATTCATTACACACAGACTGATACATTTCAAATGTTATTTCTTTTAATTTTGATGATTTTAACTGACAACTAATGAAAATCCCAACTTCAGTATCTTAGAAAATCAGAATAATGTGAAAATGTTCAATATTAAAGATACCTGGTGCCATACTCTAATCAGCTAATTAACTCAAAACTCCTGCAAAGACATTTAAATGGTCTCTCAGTCTAGTTCTGTAGGCTAAGACTGCTGACTTGACAGTTGTCCAAAGACAACCATTCACACCTTGCAGTAGGAGGACGGCGACACAAGGTCATTGCTAAAGAGGCTGGCTGTTCACAGAGCTCTGTGTACAAACACATTAATAGAGAGGTGAAGGGAAGGAAACGCTGTGGTAGAAAAAGTGTACAAACAATAGGGATAACTGCACCCTGAGAGGATTGTGAAACCAAATCCATTCAAAAATGTGGGGGAGATTCACAAAGAGTGGAAATCAAGGTCCCAGAGTCTGAAGGAAGAGGGGAGAGACACCGAATCCATGTTGCTTGAGGTCCAGTGTAAAGTTTCCACAGCCAGTGATGGTTTGGGTCCATGTCATCTGCTGGTGTTGGTCCACTGTGTTTTCTGATCTCGGACAACTTAATTAGGAGGTTTCCAAAACTCACAGGGAGAAGTCCTGACCAAGCACTTAACACTAAATGATTATGAACCAGTGAGGTAAAAATGGCCAGACAAACAAATGAACAGACAGAGAGAAGTATTTTTAAAGTCTGAGAAATAATTAGCAAAAACAGAAACACCTGAGAATAATTATCCACATGGGTCAGACACAGAAGCCGGGACAAATGGAAAACAGGCTAAGAGGAACACATACAAAATACACAAACCCAAAAGACTCTAAAGGTAAGTACAAAAGCTAACATTAAAATGTCATACTCAAAAGAAACATGATATCCATACAAAGAGGCATACTTTGACAGTTTTCAACACTAACACAAATCTTCATATCACCATTCTGCTGATTGCCTGTTTGTTACAAACAGTCATGAAATCTTACCAGAAAGCACTGATTAGAGATGATGAACAGTAGTACATGCAGCATGTGGGGGGGCGGTGTTAAGTTACCAAAACCTTAGTTAAGCACATAAAAAGCAATAACACCACCCTGGGAATTTCATACAAGGAGCTGTTTATTCATGAATCTTATACTTTTCGTTTTTGTTTTTTAAATACATGTACTCACTATCTAAAAAGACGCTGAGCTTTTTTGTAGCAATCGACACACATGGATGATGTTTCATGTTTGCAAAATAATAAAGATAATAAAGAAAAGAAAAAAGAGAAGACGGCTGTGGCGGATTGGTTAGGGGAGTCGTCCTGGAACCGGAAGGTCGCCGGTACGATCGACACTTCACCTGCCTTGTCTACTGATGGTGGTCAGAGGGTCCGGTGGTGCCGGTGCATGGCAGCCCCACCTCTGTCAGTGTTTGCCCCATGCAGGGCAGCTGTTGCTACAGTGTAGTTTGCCACCATCAGTGTGTGGATGGGTGAATTACTGTAAGTGTGAAGGGCTTTGGGTTAAAACAAACTGCTAACCTTTTCTAAAATTGAGAGAAAAATAGCAGCAGCTGGTGAAAGGGTGAGTAGACGTCTTGGACAACAAACACTCATGCTTCACATCTAGAGCCACACAGATTGTCCAGATGAGGATACAGCACTAACAGTCGGCTCAACAAAGAACAATGCCCCTTTATTGGCCCAGATGTGGTTTGCCAGAGGCGGTCCATGCATGGGCCAGCACCACATAAACAAAACTACAAGCAGGTCAGTTGTAGTATTGGTAAATGAACTAAACTTATATAGCAATTTATCAAGTCCCATTGAACTCCAAAGTGCTTCACACTACAGTCATTCACACATTGATCTTTAGTTTGGCAAATCCGATCTTCATGTTCGTCAAGATTTAATAGACATTTTTCTTTGTAAACTGGCAGTGGGAGTGACCACAAAATGTTTTTATGAAACCAGAGGAAGACAACTAAAGAATAAATTGCACTGGCTTGGATTGAGGAGGTGGGTTGTTATGTTACAGTTTCAGTAGTGGCTGTTGTCGCAATTGAATGCCTTCTTTCAAAAGCCTGTTTGAGCCACTCAAACCAACCACAACTGGGACAATTATGGCATGCTATCTTAAAAACAGTGCCATCATTGCCAGACATGGCCTACATCTAGTTGACAAACTACTTGCCATGCAAGCAGTGCCAGCTTTACACCCCGGATCTGGCCCACACCTGTCTGCTATGCAAGAATACACAAAGTGTTGATTGACTGTTGTCTTAATAATAATTGTCTGTCAGTGTTCTTCTTATTTTAGGACATGACTTTAGTTCACACTTCATCTGAGTCAAAACTCTACCTCATACCCTGCAGTTGATGTTTTGTATTATTAAAACGCTAAATAGAAACCAGTTGGCACTTATACACTTATCATATGCATTACACAGTGTATTTATGTCTATACGGTATACATGTGTCTGCTGTATGTATGCATTTATATCACTCTCTGTCATCAAGCAGTGCTTTGTTTCACAATCAACACTACACTTGAAGAGTACTGGTACACGGTGACCAAAAGCTCCAAATGTACAATTTGGCAGAAGTACAAATTAACCTGGAGCACTTGTTCATCAGAACCGAGTTCCCATGATTAATTTAGTTTGTTCTGTCTTTGATATTACATTTGTTTCATCACTCTGCACTTTTCTAAGGAGCTCCATGTGAGCACATCCTCTAAGTCTCTCGGAGGTGGAGACACATCGTGACCCTGTCCGGGTTCAATGCTTATTACCCCAAAGAGATTGCAGCGTCCTGCTGATAGCCGGTGATGGCTTGTCGTTTTTTTTCTCTTCTTCTTCTTTAGGATAGTCTGTCAGAGACAGCATCAAAGGTCCGGGGGTCTGGTTAGAATGGCTGCATCTTGGGAACACATTAGTGCTTCTGTTTGTGATCTTTCTCTCTTTCATCACTTTGAAAATTTCTCCTTCCCTTCCATCGACCTCTCTCACATCCCCTCCTTCCATTCACTGACCCATTTCAGGATGTGGAGGGGAGCGTTCTCAACATTTTGCAGAGCTTTGTTTTAACCGCTGCCCAGATAGGGCTGCCAAGATGTAAAATGGTGAACTTTCCATGGATTTTCCACATATATAGATGCAAAACTTCAAAGAGGAAATTATCTACAGTTTTCATCTGAGGGCGACCAAAATCACCACTAACAAAACGTGAATTTCAAACAGCTCACATCTGGAATCCAAGACCTTTATTCCCAATGAGTTACATCAATGGTGTCTAAAGTCAGTCCTCAAGGGCCGCAGCCCCACATGTTTTACGTTTTTCCCTCCAACACACCTGATTCAGTCATGGAACTACATTTTCCAGGTTCTGCATTATGGAGGACTAAATCTGACATAATTAGAAATAAAAGCAGAAATAGATAAATGAACCACTAAATAAATGAATACATTTAAAATGCACCAAATAAATTAAGAAAACTTTACCTCATATTTGAGGTTGACCTTGATCTTAACACATAACTTAATTTTTACAGTTTTTTAAAATATGTTTGTACATATTTTTTCCTTTTTTGTACATGCATTTGTAAATGCTTCTATTGAATTTAAGCATTTATTTATATATATTAGTGCTGGGCACGTTAGCGCGTTAATCTCACGTTAACGCAGCCGACAATTAACGGCAATTATTTTTTTAACGCGCGTTAATGCAGTTTCTTTATATTTCTCTGTCTGATCTCTGTTCTCTGGGCTGCCGGTCTAAACGCACACAAACAGAGACACACACAAATGCAGCGGTTGCTGCAGGGAGGCGGGATCTTGATCACTATTGGCTTAGACAGCCATCATTGAGGGTTTCATCCAATGAGAGCCTTTGTTGTGCAGCGTGCAGCCGGAGGGAAATATGCCTGCAGTCGCCGAATTCTTTAGGACATTTTTTTATTTTAAAACTTTTCCCAACAGTGGGCTGGGAGGAATTAAAGTTATTTTAAGTGCTGCAACGCTAAACTGTCTCACCATCGGAGCTAAACTGTCTCACCATCGCAGCAGTTGGAGCCTCGTTTAAAACCAGGGTAAACAAACAGGGAGGTTCTGCTGAGCAGCATGTGGGAGAAAGAGGAAAAAGTAAGACTGGCT
>JAUBOC010000089.1:5759842-5771919 GCA_032275365.1 Anablepsoides cearensis
ACATCAATAGAAATATGTGGAGCTGGATTTTAATTTATGCAATAAGACAAAACAGTCTTGTTGTTTTCAAGAGTTTTTACTTTGAAGAAATTTGTTAAACAACTGATGTTACAATACAAAGAGTTAGATGTTGTCTTGATATTTGTTAATTTTTTTATATTGAGAAATAAATGTTACATTTAAAATAAAAGTTTATTATAACCCCCCCCCACCCCCCCCACCACCACAAAAAGTACTGAATTGGTATCGTTGAGTACCGATTCCCTGGTACCGGATATTGGTACCGAATCGATTCAAATGCCAAAGGTACCCATCCCTAGTGTCGGCTGCTTTCAACGCACCGCATCCACGGAAAATGCTCTGCTGCACCTTCCGCATTCCTTGCGCGCTGCGCTAAATGGGCCTGACGCGCTGCAAGGTGCGTCCGCCATAGACTTTACATGTAAACCGGCTGCTCCTGCAGCTCAAAACACGTTCGGTGTGAATCCACCACATTATGGTTCATTGCCTAGTTTGGTCCATGCTTTAACTGTCAGACAGATGATTGAGTCAATGACTACAAGGTATCAAAGTTTGTAACAGTATAAGCAGTACCCAGAAGGAGACGCAAATGACAATGAGCTGAAGACCACAATGTAAAAGGTAAGTGAGTTTATTTAAAGGAGTGTGGGAACATTTTACAGGGGAGTTCTGTGGAGAGAGAAAAATGTGGATATTATTGGTTCCAGAGAAATAATCTTGTCTTGTCTTGTTTTGCAGGTATCGCTGTGGAGGCTGGCTTGGAGAGCAGGGTAAGGTTTCCAGGTAGATGTTCAGAGAGGTAAGCGAACAGGCACATCAGCTGAGGTTTCCTTAGGATGAAGAAGAGCAGGGGAAATCCAATATTTCCACAAGGCAGAGTCCTTTTTTATTGTGCCTCTTGCACAATAAAAACCGTAAATAGGCTCAGTTTTTTTGTTAATTTTTTTGTCATTTTCTAGAACATCTGAAAATTTGTCAGGACAGTTTTCCAACTTAGCTTTGTCTTTGTAAATTTAATTTAAATGTAAGCTGTGACCAGATCAAGATTAGATCATTTTAAATGTCCATATAGGTTAAAAAAAAACAAAGGTGGACATCATTATTACTATCTGTATGACTTTGGTTTAAAATATAGGTGAAAAAAGGACATTTTTCAAATTAAAAAAATAACCTGAAGAAAAGGGACATTCTTCCCTAAAACAACCACATAGTATCATTTCTGTGAACACATGAGGATTGTTTTTTAATGTAGCTATTAAAAAAAATGTTAATAGGGTAATTTTTCTTCTCTCGCACTGCTGGTGCAAACGTACCACTGTTCTGTATTTTTTTCTGTTGAACATAGTTCCAGTTTGGATAAAGTATGTGAGTTCAGTTTATTTTCAGCTGCAGTGAAATCATTGTTGAGTTACTGTTTGGTGTGATAACATGACATATGCCATGTTGTGTTTGTAGGAGCTGAGAAAGTCAACACACTTGGTGCCAACGGGGTGTGATAAAGAGTCTAATTCTGCTCACTTCTCAATAGGGCCACTCCTGCTGTGAGTTTAAGTCCAGTCAGTGCCATGGATGGAGTGGGTTTCTTCTGGCAGTCTACAAATCACTGAGTTGATCTACTGTAAGTGTTCATGGTAATGTGACAAAATTTATGTTCCTTTTTATTCCTTAACCCAAATGTGAGAGTGAACGTTTGTTTTCTTGTAGGATTTTCCTAAATTTGCCCACTCTGATTGCTAACATATTAAACAATAAATTTAGTCTAAAACACTTACCTGAAAGGCAGCAGGTGATATGCATGCCGACAAAAAATAGTATGCTTATAATTAACATTAGCACAAGGCAGAAAGGCTTCAGAGGAAATCTTGACATAGAGCCACAATGGCTGATTTAAGCTGCCACCCAAAACCCCCTTTTTTTCTCTTGTGGCTAAGATGATTTGCGTCTGGTCCGTGTTTCAGACCACTTTCTTTGTCTTACACTTTCTCTCTAGGACAAAGTCACCTCTCACACACTCACAGCATCTTGCCACAAGCTGCCTTGCTAATAACAGATTTAGACACACATACACCTGAGACAGGCAGACAGAAATCGCCTAAACTCTTTTATGGCGGCATGCTCAGTGATTCTTGCACACGGGCACACACACACACACACACACACACACACACACACATACACATACACACATTTGGTGCAGCTTCTTATCCTCTAACTGGCCACAAATCAAAATAAGCCTTTTTCTCAGGGGTTTATATTTTTCCCTTACTTGGCTTGTAGGCTCAGTCAGTTTAGACAGAAAGAACACCAATCTCTTCCTTATCAATTTTGTCTTTGTTTGTAATTCAAATGCCTGGTTGTGTATAACCATGCAAAAAGGCCAAATTTCTGATTTAGTCAACAACAGTATTTTAGATATTTCAGGTCAGATTTCTGAGATACTTGGGGGGAAAAAGGGTCAAGCCTTGTTTTTAAAGAGAGTAACTTCAGCTGACCACAGTTTGCTCATTATTAAGCAGGGTTTGTACATTTTAGCGTCACTTGAGCTGTGATGGAAAGAAAATTACAGTCCAATACCACGATACAGTCTGTGCATTCGTCTGTGTTCTTCCGCTTATCCGGGGTCGGGTCACGGGGGCAGCAACCTAAGCAAACAGAACCAGACTTCCCTCTCCCCAGCCACTTGGGCCAGCTCCTCTGGGGGAATCCCAAAGCTTTCCCAGGACAGCTGAGAAACAGTCCTTCCAGTGAGTCCTGGGTCTTCCTCTGGGTCTCCTCCCAGTGGGACGTGCCCGGAACACCTCACCAGGGGGCGTCCAGGAGGCATCCTAACCAGATGCCTGAGCCACCTCAACTGACTCCTCTTGACGTGGAGGAGCAGCGGCTCTACTCTGAGTCTCTCCTGGATGACCGATTTTCTCTAAGGGAGAGCCCAGACACCCTATGGAGGAAAATCATTTAGGCCGCTTGTATCCACAATCTTGTTCTTACCATGGTCTCAGATTTGGAGGCACTGATCCTCATCCAGGCTGCTTCACACCCGGCTGCAAACCGCTCCAGTGAGAGCTGGCGATCATGATCTGATGAAGCCAATAGGAGACCACATCATCTGCAAAAAGCAGAGATGTGGTCCTGAAGTCACCAAAGCTGATCCCTTCAACACCTTGGCTGCTCCTAGAAATTCTGTCCATAAAAGGTATGAACAGAATCAGTGACAAAGCCCCCCCCCCCCAGAGACGCCGGATGGACCAGAATTGCCTTCAAGCTGTATGGAAGTCTTTTTCCATGGCCTCTCCGAACTCTTCCCACGCCCACCCGAGCCACAATACACTTGGACTGCTGATACCCATCAGCTGCTTCTGAAGTCCCACAGGCCAAAAAGCCCCAATAGGACTCCTTCTTCGGCCTAACAGCATCCCTCACCACCAGTGTCCACCAGTAGATTTGAGGGTTGCTGCCACAACAGAAAACCTTATGACCTCAGCTCAGGTAAGTGAAGGAATGGAGGTACGGAACATGGCCCACTCGGACTCAATGTCCCCCACCTCCCCCGGAACGTGTTCAAAGTTCTCCTGGAGGTGTGAGTTGAAGCTCAGTCTGGCAGGAGACTGCCATTCCCAGCAGACCCTCACTATACATTTGGGTCTGCCAGGTTTGACCGGCATCCTTCCCCACTATCTGAGCCAACTCATCACCAGGTAGTGGTCAGCCAGGTTCCATGGGCCCCTGTAACCTGTGTCTGGGTGAGGGAACACTAAGTCCATTTGTGGTGCTCATCATTATGGGTCATTGGGCTGCACTTTGTCTGATCCCTCACCTAGGACCTGTTTGCCTTGGGTGACCCTACCGGGCACATGAAGCCCCCGACAGCATAGCTCCTAGGATCATTGGGACACTCAACCTCTTCACCATGATAAGGTGGCAGCTCAGGGAGTGGATGATACAGTTCATTTGTAAAAATACTTTAAAATAAAATTTTGGTCATACTGCCCAGCACAGGGGTAAAAAAAGAAGATACTTTGCAGTGTGAATGCAGCTTGAGGTGATTGTGGAGCAGCAGGGGGTTTAAGAGCCTTGCTTAAGAGTCCACAGTGGGGACAATAAAGGTGGAAACAGTTGTAGGTGTGTTGGCTTCTTCTCAACCTGTTTTACGCCTGTCTATTAGTTGTTAAAAGCCACAATACAATAGTAATAATTAAATTGTTTTTGTTGGTAATACCTTATACTACTGCATAATTTAAGGAAAAGTGTATACAACCCTTCCCTATGTTCTACAACTTTTCTCCCCAGGTTCTCTTTTCTGTCTCATCTGAAGACATCCAACAACCTCCCTGGACACTGCTGCAGGGTTTCTGTGGGACTGCAGGAAAAAGTTGGAGGTCAAATGTACAGCGATGTTCTACATTCACACATGCGCTTGAACACACACAAAAGCAGGCAGGTCAAGCATACAATGCTAGAGTTGGTTACATAAAGCAGATGGCTGAGGCTGCCATGAAGCAGCTGACATGGAAGAGGTGTGTGTGTTTGTGTGTGTGTGTGTATTGGGTGGTAGTATCTAGAGTAGCCTTCAGTGAAAATCTTTAGGGACTTTGATTGTTGTTTGTGCTCCACAGGGGAAATGCTGTCAGCTTTACAAGCACATTGATTCACACCACACACACATACCCTTCCCACCCACCCACACTCACACACACAAACAGACACACAAACAAAACTGTCTGATAAACAAGAGCTGCTCAAGTGGATGATAGTGTGTAGAGACTAGCGCACACACAGAAACACAAACACACTAATACAAACATGATCTGTAAATGTTCTTTTTAAAATTTTAGCTACAGATATCCTTGTAGAATATTTAGAATTTAAAAAGTACACTAGGTTTGGATTTTAATCCATTTCAAGCCGTTTACTTCTTCACTTCTAAATTATTTGTTTCTTATAATGACAGTGATCTTTCTATTTTGTGGTGGAGGGTTTGAGTACTGTTAATCCTGGGCGCTGTGATGTCCAGGACTGCCAAACTTGCCTCAAAGTAAGGGTCAAACTATGAGTGATTTGAAAAATTCTATCTAGGTGGGCCACGCAAAACAGGCAACCTTGCCCAGAACAGTGGAACCTCCTCTTCATAATGGAAATGATTTTAAGGAGTAACCCATCCCTGTATAACTGAAGCAAGAGCTGTGTCTGCATCCTCAGTACAAAGTCCAGATTATGTCTGAAAGAACCAGATTCCTGATGAAAGGCTTCCTCTATGGGGTGATGAGGCTCAGCCAGTCTTAGAGACAGTGTGAGGAGCGCTGTCATTACTGAAAACTAAAGGGGGAGTCGGTGCATCTCCTCTTTGGAGGGAGTCAGATGAGGTGGTTTGGGTATCTGTTTATGATGCTTCCTGGGAGGATTTCTGGGCCTGAAATCTAGAGCTTGCTGGAGGGATTGTCGATCCACTCTGGCCATGGAACGCCTCAGAATCCCCCAGTTAAAGAAAAAAAAAAAATCCCCAGTTGAGGAGGGCTGCGGAGGAGAAGGATGTTTGTGTTTGTGTTCTCTGCAACAACAACAGAAAAAATGTTAAAAACTACATACCACAGATAAACAGAAGATGGATGGACAGATTGACTGACATATAACACATAGGTTGAGGTGTTCCTATACCGATAATAGTATTGAACCCAATATCAGTATTTTTATAGGTATTTGTACAAAATGCCCCAACACTCGGGACCGATACTGGACTCCTGGAAATGGTACTCCAATAAATGCGTTACACTTTACATTTACAAGTAAAAACTTTCCATTACATGTTAAGAAAGTTATACAAGTTAAAAGGAAACTGTATATGTAATTTATATTTAAATTACATTTTGAACAGTATATATTATGCTGTAGATCTGATTTGTACCAGTCAGAGGGGCTGTAGGCCTATAAAGAACAGCCACCTTATTCAAAGTAAAATAAATGTGTTTGTACAGTCATTGTGTGATGTTTAGGTTCTAACTCAGCAAGTACTCAGTACTGGCAAAAACCCAAACTTAGGTATTTATTTAAGTGAAAAACTGGCCACGAAACACAAACTAAAATTGTGTTGTATTTATCTTGTTTGTCAGAGAATGACATTTACTATTTCTGGCAAAAAATGTAATAACATTTTTTCTTTTCTTTTTAGCATAAACATGGATGGAAAATTGTGCAAATAAGATTAAAGTTATTGAACAGAATAAGTACAAAATAAATATTTTTGCAGCAAAACATTATCTCTTAACAATGAACACTTGAAAAACGATACAGAAAGTTGACCATAAATTCTAACAGGACTTACAATAAGTCAGCTGAACAGTATTAGAGTATCGCTGTACCAAAGTTGCATCTGATACAAGACTAAAAAAAAACTCTGTTCATTTAAATCAAGCAGTTGCAGCTAATTTCTCCCCAGTCATCTGACTAGTAATAGGAGGGCAAAATGTTCTTTTTTGTGGGTTTTAGATTGTTCAGTTTCCTGTACAGGGCCTGAATTGCAAAACCCAGGTTGCCCCATCTGTCTATCAAAGTAAGAAATTCTAGAGAATTTTGATTCTTCCTTTTTATTCCAAACACTGAATAAATGTTTATTTTTGTCCATGGTATTGCCTCCTTCCTCACTTTAATGTGCATTTAGGTTCTTGTTTAAAATATTACATCACAATGTGTTTTTTTTTTTCAAACTACCGTACAGAAAATGAGCTGATATTTACAAAAGGAACGATCTTCATAAATACACAGTTTCCCACCATAAAGCTGATCCTCCATATGATCACATGCCTCCTTCAGCCATTGTTTTTATGACATCTATAAGTCATGGCAGCAGTATCTCACACTAATAGGTCACAGCACTTTATTATTGCACTGTAAATCTGCAGCAGCTTTATCGGGGAAAAAAAATATCTGAACATGAAATTAATGGAATGAAAAAAAGTATCTTGGATGTCAAATTGTTTGGGGGGTAAAATTAAACAGACTATTAGTTAATATGTGCAGCATTATGACCGAACATTACCAACCCGTCACCCCGCCTCCCCCTGTGTTCACGGCGACTGCTCTGTGTGTGTGTGTAGAAAGGCCTAAACCCAAGACATGACGCTTGACGGCATCATTCGGCATTGCGACTTCGCTTCTGGGCATGAGTGCGTGAGCGCGTGCATCCATGAATGTCAAAGATCTTTTATCGAAACCCACTGCTCCCACTGTCACCCGGAATCCGTGCACACATACATACATACTGATAAACACCAGCAAGGAAGAATGTCAGGGTGTCACAGTGAGTGACAGCAACGAGCACAACAATCTGTTCTGACAGCCTCAGCTGGTATCCCTGCACAGCAAGTATCCCTGCACAAACTGGCCAACACAAATAAAGCTTTTCATTTTGTTGTCCAATGTGAATCTTAAATGGTCTAGTTGTTCAAATTGTCTCCATTTACTCTAGAGAAATTCAAGAAAATATAAAGTGACATAATAGATGCAGACAACAGTTAAAATATTTTTTTTTCTCAAATACAAACTGAATATGGGTAGTTCAGATCTCTAAAGGCTGAGTGTCATGGAAAAGTCATAAAGAGTTCATACACTTTTGCTGTAAAAGCTCTTGATTGGCCCCTATTTGTGATTTTATGACTGATATGGATACCCCAAACTCTCACCGTCAAGGGTAAAATATTTTATTTCTCTTCTAAAATAGGAATTTAAGTCACAGACGGTTTGAAACAATACAAGTTTAGCTGGTTTGAGCTTTACAATTTCCATAAATCACATCTCAAGTACAGTAATAATACTAATACTACTACTAATAGTAATAGGTTGGTAATGAAAGGATAGATGCAGTAAAAAAAAGGAATGAATTAAAAGTGGCCCAAAAATTGTGCCATCAAGCATTGCATAAGGATTAATCAATAAATGAAAGTGTTTGAAAAAGTGCTTGTTTGCTGCTGCACAGGTAGCATTTTAAAATCAATAAATCATCACCCTCTTCATGTTGCCCCTGTATCGCAGGCAGTAAGCAGATCGACAGCTTGTACTTGACTTTTAACATGGAAAGCAACTAAATTCAGTCCCTTTTAAAACCTGAATGCAGAACGCTGAATTCAAGCCCACCAGGCAGGCAGTGAGCAGGTGACAACTTGAAACAGGACAATAGGAACACTTTACTTATGATCACTTCAGAAATATGAGCTAAAAGCACTGTTATAACTCAAAAAAAGAGGACTCCTTGTAGGAATTCAGTACCTGCAGCCTCCTGATTGGCTGCAGCTGCAGATGATTCCAGCTGATCCTTCCAGATCCTTTCTGGGCCAATGTGTACAATTTTTGTAAATGAACATCATGTAACTTTTTACCTTCACAACTCCGAGTTGGACATTCTTGAGTTTATGGTACACCTTCATAAAATACATAATTTTTTTGTTGAGGAACTGAGGTTGTGACCCTTTTTGGTCAAACCTCAAAAATAACATTATTTAACAGTAGCAGTGAAATGTTGTTTCAATGAATGGACTACCAAGTCCATTTGACGAAATAGCACCAACTAACTGGAGTGCCAGATCATGTAGAGCAGTGATCCCCAACTATTTCCCTCAAAGCCCCCCTTTCTTACTTCCGTTGTGATTTTTTTTTCTTTCATTTTTCTTCATTTTAATAGTTAATGGCAAAATTTGGGGTCTATATAAAGTGGAACTGCAATTCTTTGGTCTGAATTTCATCTTATTGTAACTCCATACGCATCTATTTTACCTCTTTTCTGAAGTCTGTCTCAGATCAACTTGTTTTGAGGCTGTCTCTTTAAATCCAAGTGAGGCGGTTCACACCCGGCCCCCCCTTATTTACAAATTAATTAAAAGTTATTAGATGTCAACAATGAAGGACTTGTCCATCCAGCCTTACATGTTGGAGCCAGAGTCCGACCCAGAGGCAGAGGAGAATGAAGACGACCAAATTGCAGTTCAGTTGAGACCTCATTTGGCAGTTCCATTGCAAATACTCTGGCGTAATAGTTCAGAAAATACCAAAAAATATGAACCAAACAGGTAATGATGATAAGATAATGATTTAAGCCATTACAACAATTACTTCCTGAAAGTTTCATTCAAATTTGTTCAGTGATTTATGAGATATTTTGCTAACAGACAAACGATTGCACACAGAAATGGGCAAAACCATTATGGCTCTGCATTTGGGCGATAACAAAAACCTCTAGATATCTTATTTTGCCTTCGCCACATTATCCACCATCTTTTTTTTATTTCTTTGATTTGCTGAACATTATGACACAGTGCCAATTACATGTAAACATGTATAAAACCAAACTGCTGCCTTTTTTGTTCCGTCTTCCTGCACAAAGAAGCTTTTCATGACTGGCAAAATTGCCTCTGAAAATGCAATGCAATAATTTTCCCTCCCCAATTGCTTTGTTTCCCTGCAAACTCACCTCACCATCTCCTCGTCCTCATCATTTAGGGAGCACTAATGTGTTAAACACGAAGAAAAAGACTGGATGTCTTGCTATTTTCTGCTTCCCCGCTGTTTCCCACGTTGCTGTAGAGACTAAATTAGACAAAGCCGACGCAGGAATTGTCTGTTTGAGGCCAGATGTGATATTTGTTTTTCACAATGTGGCATCAGGTAGAAGGGGGGGAAAAAGAAATAAATAGAAAATCCAAACGGCTCTCTCATTGGGTTTGGGACGGATTTTGATTTGCTGATGGAGGCCAGTTAATCATTTGATCCTGTTAGAAGAAGTGGAGTGTTTGTGTGTTTGATTGTGATTCTGCCAGCAGAGTTAACAGCCGCTGTAAACAGGACGGGCTCTGTGTCTTGATTTGTGCGCAGACCATGCTGTGTGTGAGTCTTTGTCCTCCCACCGGCTTTTTTCCCCCTATCAAAGCAATTTGCCCCATGCTCAGGCTAGGCAATGAGCAGATGCTACCATTGTAAATGATGATGCGAGGGGCCATAATAAAGAGTTGATAAACACAGAATTACTGCCGGGCTGTGGGCATGCAGACTGGGGAGGGGGTGGAGGAAGAAAAGGGATAAAAAAAGAAAACTGTGAGGAAAGGAGTGGCATACACACAAACACATACCTTAAACTTCATTTTAGCAGATACATGAAAACTAAACTCATTCCTTGATTTGATTAAATGTAGTTTATTATGTCTGTGCAGTGGATAGCAGAAGGTATATTTTTATTCCATAGAATTAAATACAACTATTGTTTTTTACACATACATCCATCCATCTGTTTTCGTTACCCACTTCTAGTGGTCGGAGGTGTATAAAGTATTTGAAAAGAAATAACTAAAAGTACACAGAAAATTACTTTGGTAAAATTTAATGAAGTCTCCACTCAGATATCCAGTGTTTGACCACAAATCTGCCACTAATAAAGCAAAGCAAATTTTGTCACATGGATTCCAGCGTGCACAATGTCTGTAGCTGTGTTTCCATCAACCATGAAAATGCGCAAATTAGAATTTCAAAAATAAATTTGCTCAACGGAAACACGTCAGTTAAACAAAAAAATATGTTTTTCAACAAAATAGTTTTGTAAGGATAAGGTGTTTTTTTGGCCATGTCGAATTTGTTGTATTTCGTAAAACTGCAATGGAAACACTTTTTTCGCATCACGGAAGTCACGTGATCAACAACTGGATGTTTCTACTAGCGAAAAAGATGATAAAGAAAAAGACAACAGGAAGTAGAAGGAGTAGTAAAGTCACCCAAGTAGTAAAAGAAAGTAGTAAAAACACAGACTACAAAATTCCCAAAACGCAGCATACGTAGCCGCTCTCAAGTATAAGGAGCTTGTCACTCAAAAGCCTTGATAAGACGCTGATGTCCCTTCTGATGGCTGATGATGAGCGCTAGTGTCGTGGTAGCAATATGCATGTGTTTACATCTGTTGCCGCCATGTTGTAATCACTTATCACAAGAACAAACTTTTACACGCGTGACTTTAATAGCATTTCTTACTTAATGGAAACACTGCAATTGATAAACTGTTTTTTGACATTAACAGAATATCGACAAAGTTTCTGCGAACATTTGCAATGGAAACACAGCTTGTGCCTGTATGCCTCAAACTTTACCACCTCTTAGGTCAATTTGTGGCTCACATATAGAGTTGTACGAACTTATCAATATCTTGGTTTTAACAATGATCAAAAGCTCTACTTTAATTGTCACATTGACCACATTTTAGGAAAGTTGAAGCTAAAACTAGACTTATTTTAAAGAAATATTCCATGTTTCTCTAAGGACCCTTGTAAAACACCTTGTGTCAGCGACCTTCCTGCCACTCCTGGATTATGATGATGTTTACACAAATGCCCCGGCCAGCTCTCTGCATATGTTGGATATTGCTTATCATGGAGCACTAAGATTTATGACAAAATGTAAACCACTCACACACCACTGTACCCTGTACTCACTGGTAAACTAGTCTTCATTATTTACACGCAGACTTCTGCATTGTATACTTTTATTTACAAATCCATCCTCTGCCTGCTGCCTCCCTAATCTACATTCCAAGATGTCACAAACACAGTACAGTAGCCGAAGCTCTCAAGATTTTATTTCCTTCTGTGTCCACAGAACCTGGAAAAAAATGCCTTTTCCTATTCTGCTCTCTCTTCCTGGAATTCACTACTACAAGAAATGAAACTGTCCAGTTTGAACCCACTGGGACATTTTAAACACATCTTAAAGAAAATGGAAAAATCATCACTTCAATTACTGCTTATGTTTTTAGGTTCTGTTTTAACTCTCCTTTCTTTTAAATGGTAACATGATGTTTTATGACCTTTGTGTAACAGATGCTGCATGTTTGTTACAGGTTTCACTTGTAAATGAGACTACATGTCTCAATGAGATTACCTGCCAAAATACAAGCTAAAAGAAAACTCCATTCATGAGTTTTTGTCCATTTGAGAACCTTTGTAAGTGTCTGCGAAAGTCATATACAGTGGGGAGAACAAGTATTTGATACACTGTTGATTTTTCAGGTTTTCCCACTTGCAAAGCATGTAGAA
>JAUBOC010000089.1:5826166-5841364 GCA_032275365.1 Anablepsoides cearensis
CATTTACACCCCCCCCCCCCCCCCCCACCCAAGACCCAGAAAGGAAGAAGTGGAAAAATATAATTGATTTTCCATAACATACAGTTGAACTTGTAAAAGAGTTGTTATAAATTCGCTCGGAGTAAGCAGGGCTGTCTGGCAGTTTGTTGTTTTCCTCCACGACCCCGCATCTGTTCCACATCTTCTCAGTCAAGTCGGTGTCGGAGAAAAAGTTGCTGAGCTCAGATACCTCCGCTGTGGAGTTCACCCATCAGCCGCCTTCCGTCTGCTTCCTTCCTCGAATCTGCTCAGGGTTCCTTCTTTTTTTTTTTTTCTTTTCTCCCCTCACTCCCTGCACCTGTGTGACTGTACCTCTCTGCCTCTCCACTGCGTCTCTGTCGTTCAGTCTGTCTAGATCGGCTGACCCCGTCCTCATTACCGTCACAACACTGGAGCAGCCCGTTGCCTGAGTCACAGCCACACGCCGCTGCCGGTGCCTCGCTCGTCCCACTCTCATCCAACCAACAAAGTGAGGCGGAGGGAGTGTCGGAGCAGGGAACGAGATAGAAGCAGAGATGGAAAAATAAAAACACAGGTGAAGAGAAGGGCAAAAGGTGAGGAGGAGATAAGAAGACAGCAAAATTAAAATTAGAAAAAGAGTTTTGATTCTAAAGGCTATTGGTTTGAATCAAATTAAAGTCTTGATGAATTTTTTTGTTGGTTGATGTTTATTTCAGAAATCCTCACAGGGGGGTTCTCATGACAACAGTTTTCCTCTAGTCATGACTGTGCAGACAGGAGAGAGAGAGAGACGCCTACTTTAACACAAAGCAAAACTGTTACCATGGTAACCCCTCTTTGATTGACAGGTAAGCTCCAGAGAGTAAGTTGGGCTCAGCTCAGTCGCTGGAGCTTCACTGCACATAATTAGGAACCTTTGGAAAGGATTTTGTTTGCGAACATAAAAATAAACTGTACTGTTCATCATCAAACTGTGGGACTGTTGTCACTCAGAAATACTTTTATTGTCAACAAATATCATAATGAGAGAGTCTCCCACCTACAGCTCAGTCCCATCAGTACGACAGACATGAATCTGAAAACAAGACTAATGTTTAGATTTTTACAACACAGCAGTTTTACAGTTACTACTTTGACCTGTCTGCTTTTGTGAGGAGATATTTTCACATCGGATTAATGCTCCGTTGGTGCTTTAGTGATTGTTCAGCAGCGGATGAGTGGATATTGATCCAAGTCAAAATAAACAAATACAAGAAACCAAAAATATTGTAACACGTAGTGTTGCAAGGTGGCTCATTTCCAAAGTAAAATGCTAAAAGAAGAGACAGTATATGTGATTTTGCATATAGTCCCTGAGCTGGGAGTGTTAATGAATAGAATTCACGAGGAAGTCTCCCAAAATGTCTCAGACATTCTCAATTTCCCCATGAGCTTCAGTGCCCCAAGTGTAAAATGAAATTTGAAAAAAAAAGTCACTAACACATTTTTAATATTTAGCCCATTTTCTGAGTGTAAATCCTAGATAAAACTTTCCCGCACATTCTTACACTCACTGTTCTTACATTTTGCTAATTTTAACTAAAGCCCAATTTAAATGTTAAATAATATATGTCGATGTCAAATCCTAAATCTAAATGTAAAGCTTACATTTTAAATAAGTAAGTATTTCTGAAGTATGGTTATGATGTCATCATCCTGAGACAAAACCAGGGGCAGTTCTAGGGTAGGGGGCCACAGGGCCACTGGTCCCAGCTGAAATCTGATTGGCCCCCTGAAGTGCCCCTGTCCTGTCACTCCTCTGTCCTTTACCTGGGGGCAATGATGGCAAGTGCTGTTCCATGTCCAAACACTAGAGGTGCTAAAGAGTCAAAGAGTCCAGCATGAATCAAGCTTACAGAAGTCTTCTTCTGTTCTTAAGACAATCAGAACAACACTGCAGAAAGTCTTTCAGCTGACAAATGATAGATAGATTGATATTGTCAAATGCTCTGTGTTTGAAAGTATTTTATCTAGTAAAAATGTATGTAAAACTGGTAAGAATAATTTATTGTGCAGGCTTTTTAAAATAATTACATTACAGGTGTTTGAACAAAACTGGGGATTTGTGTGAAAGAAGGTTGGACAAATATGTGGCGAAGATGTCAAGTCAAGTCAGAGATGTCAAAATAATATTTGTGTTAAATAAGCGGCATAATGTGTTATTTTTGTTTTTGTTGTTTTATTATCACTACTTTTAAGGTTCTGTATGTTGTATTCATGATTAAATGCAGCAAAATAAACTATTTCAAAGGTAACAGATCTTTGTACTTGGTTTATTTACATGACTTTAATCGCTGGATGTTTGGCCCCTCAGCTGTTGGCCTGCAGTAACTGTGGCCCCTGGAGCAATTTAGTTGAATAGCCCTGAAATAAGCTGTAAAACAATGTAGATAAAAAACAACAAGCTTAAAATGTACACAAGGTGAGTCTGTAGCAGTGGAGGACAAGATAGTGGCTCTGGGTGTTTGTGTGTGTGTGCGTGTGTGTGTGTGTGTGTTTTGTCAGAGAGTGTCAGTGGGAGGGGGTGGAGAATTGGGTTGAGCTTAGCCAATCCTCTGCGTTGCACTCTCATCTGAATTAAGCTGTGCAAAACAGGCCCCAGGGCTTGGTTGCTAAGCAGTGAGATGGGCTCGCCGATTTCCACTGAGACCTCGGTGGCGAGAGCCCCTCTGATGGCCCGAATCAGACACCCCATAACAATGAGCAGCGCCATGGCAACAATAGAGACCCCCAAATAACGGGGTGCGCTGCTCGTCCGGCGTAACAAGGAGCATTATGCATGTTCTGCAGGATCATTTCATCGTAGTGCTTCACCCCCGTATTGGGATAGAGTGACCTCACCTTGTCGGTTTTAGCCTTTTTTTTTTACCTTTCAGAAAAATATTTCTTAGAAAAAACATTTCCTCAGATAACCTATAAAATACAAAGTTTGGTTTCCTCTTCCTTCTTGCCTGCCTCTCTGTCTCAAGGGGGCCAAATTTCTGCCTATTTAGAAATTTGTAGCCATAGAGACATGTTGGCAAACTTGGTAACTGTGGCAGCAGGGATTCTGTTTGTTTCCCTAAGAGCACTCCAGGTTCGCTCATAAGGGCATTTTCTTAAGGTCTTGTTTTTTTTTTTTTTATTTATTTTCCTCCTCGTCTTCCTCTTCCCTCTAAAGGGTGGGGATGGAGAGACGAGGGCTTGGCTGGCGGAGGAATTGCCGGTGACCTTTTGGATTTTAGAGAGTGGAGAAAGCTAAACAAGCCAAAGTCTGTTAGTCTGTCAACAAACACTTAAAGGTCTCAGGAGAAGTTGGAAGCCTCCAGGGGCCGAGGAATGCTATTCATCTGGAGTGTAGGCAAGCTCGGCCAAAGATGCTTAAACAGGGCACGTAAACAAGGACAAATGCCCAGCCGTTCTCGTAATAATCTGCCAGTGATATGCAGACGCTGGCTGGGGCACTGAGCGGGACTGCATGTTAAAGGTTAAGTGAAACATATGAATAATTATGTGCTGTCTCACCGATTCCCTTGTTTGGAGGTCCGGAAACATCCAGAAATGTTAGCGGGGACACCATAGATATAGATGCATTTGTAGATGCAAAGACGTGGGCTATCTGTGTGTGTGTTTGTGTGTGTGTGTGTGTGTGTGCATGCGTGAGAGATGGGATGACTGACAGGGTTGCTGTGACATTTTTGGTACGATTATAATAGTTTTTTTTTCGTCTTCATCTGATTAATATAGATGTGGACATCACTGCCTTGGGGCGAACTAAAATGTCATAACTGAATCACGACTGGTGTTTTTGTGCTACTGCAATTTACCTTTTGTTTCCCCTTTTGTTTTATTAGAAGATCTCTCACTAATGTGGACAACCTGTCCATGGTGTACCCCTCTTGCACAGTCATTGCTGGAGAGAGGCACCAGCTTCCAGTGACCCGGAAACATAAAGCGGGTAAAGAAAAAGGTTAAATGGATTTTTCATTATGAACTAATGCTAAACTGAAGTTTTCTCACAAAAAATGTATTTATTTTATGCTGGCTGGAAGCATGAACAAACTTAAAGACTGTTTTCATGAGAAGAAACTGGACTTTAATCAGGACCAATGTAAAGTGTTTATATTTCACAATTAGTTATTTTCAGCCACAATCAAACCAAATTTTAGCTCAATATGTAAAATTGACTGGATTATAGCTATTTTTGTGTAAGCTATGTTTGATAAGCTGTGGAGACCATCTTAAAATTAATCATTTCTAAAAATTAATTAGTTGTAGATGCCCAGTTAATGACTGTATAACTTCCCCCAAGTATCATTGAAATCCATCTAGTGTTTTATAAGGCATTTAGCTAACAGACAAACACAAGCTGACTTCAACAACTATTGCCAAAGATGTGGTACAAATTGTTTTGCTTAGACTATGTGTTGGCGATGATACTCAGCTGCTACCACACCAAATTTTAGCTCAATAAATATGAAATTGTCTGAGTTATAGCCAATTGAGCTTTCAAAAGTCAGTTAGCTATGCTGGACATCTTAAAATGTGTTGAGTTAAAAAGTGAATCAATTTTAGAACCAATGAAAGTTTCATAAAATCCCTTTAATGCACATGTGTCAAACTCAAGGCCTGTAGGCCAAATGTAGCCACCGTGGCATTTTATGTGACCGAGTGCTTCAGAGATGTTATAACGTCCTAAAGTAAGTGAATGTTGCTTTAAAGCCAGCATTGACCATTGCATCTGCTAAAATGCATGTTAATTATTGTACCTGCAAAATGTCAGCATCCCACCACTAGGCGCAAAATGTTCAAAAGCAGCAAAATAAATTTCATTGCATTTTTGCTGCTGGCTACTTTTGCTGCAGCCCAGTTGTACTGGGAAATGGGAATTTTTCACTTACAAGTCGTGAATTTAAACTGAAATGTTTCAGTGGGAATTCCCCTTTAAAAAGTGGGAGGGTTCAGATTTCAAGACGGCAGCTTCTCTCCACAACTCAACAGTGAGTAAAAATCTCTTAATTTTACTTCTAATACTATTTCTGTATTATTTATTACAAAGTTAATCAATCATACAAGTAGGACATTTAGAAGACGATGTGTTAAAATGCTGTTTCTATGCATGAAATACCATGGGGAGCACAGTTAGTCTTTGTTAGTGGCACTCAGCTGACAAGGTATGTCCCATTTTGTGTTTAGTCAAAGTTAAACATGAAACGCTGAATATAATTCCAACTACATATTAGTTACATAGTGCTTATGTGACCCTCTGTGAAAATGAGTTTGACACATCTGTTTTAGTAGTTAAAATATTTTGCAAACAGACACTTGATTCTAAAAGTAAATATCCTAAGTTTGAATGAGGCTCTTACATCCTTAGTCTCAATTTAAATTTCAGCTCCGTATTTGTAAAATTAGCTGAACTATACTATAAACATCTTAAACCAGGCTCTAAAAAGTAATGAGTTGTAGATGTCAAT
Organism: Anablepsoides cearensis; assembly: GCA_032275365.1. Lineage (NCBI taxonomy): Eukaryota > Metazoa > Chordata > Actinopteri > Cyprinodontiformes > Rivulidae > Anablepsoides > Anablepsoides cearensis. The sequence continues at coordinate 5,831,662 of JAUBOC010000089.1, forward strand.
CCAATGATTACTTTTTAAAGGTTTCCTGAAAATCCATTTAGTGAATCACAAGATAATTTGCTAATGTACAAATAAGTGACCACATCTCGCTTAACAGATACAGACAAAAAAAAACATTTTCACCCTTTCATTATCAGTGGTGGGAGATATAAATAAAATAACACCAAACAGCAGGTTCACAACACCAAAGTTGGAGCTTTTGAAGTAAAAACTTGCTGACCCTTGCCAACGAGTCTAATCTGTTCCTCAAACAGGAGCAGCATCTTGCCAGTACAAGGCACTGACTGCTGTACTTTTTTCAGCCAACATAAATGTAGACCAAATTACAGAAATGTTAATTAACCAACTTACTAAGAACAAACAACGGCAGAAGTATGGAAAAAAAAGCCCATTTGAAATGACAGTGTTAGTGGTGGCCCGATGTGGCCAGGCAATTAGCTGCTGCCAGTGAAGGCGACTGTGGCGATTTTTCTTGCTTAACTCATTAGAGGGGTCTCCGGCAGTGTGCTCACTCATGTCAAGCCCGCATAATTACTTTAAAACAAGGGGGAAAAAAAATCAAAGTAGCCACTGTCTGGCATTGTTCACTGCCCCCTCATCTTGGAATTTAATTAGGCATTCATTTTAATAAAAGCTCATTTGGGATGAAACGTGACGTTAATAGTATTTTGTTCCCTAAAGGCTGTCATGTCTTCATCCGCTGCTCAGATGGACACTGACAGGTGACATTATGGCATTTCTTTTCTTTTCTTTTTTTTATAGGAAGACATCAAAGTGCTTTGCTAAGGTGGTAAAATAAAAATGTAGAAACTTTGATGAAGCTAAAATTTAATGGCCTAAAATATCAATATCTTAGTTGATTGTGTTGTCACTGAATTTGATTTAAAATTTTACTTGTTAAAGTGATCTCTAGATTTTAGATTTTCAATAAGGTTATTACATTAAAAGGCAAGATATTTTGTATTATTTCAAACATGATACCAGTCCTTGAGGCCAACATAATAGTACTCAAAGCAAAAAAAAAAAAAAAAAGTAACCCTAGTCTGGATTAGTCATGAAATGTAATAAATACGATTTATGGCTTTATTTTACAATTTCTTAATGACATGTGATATGTAGCCAAATAGCATTTTCAGTTGTGGCTAAAGTGTATTTTCTCATCATTTTTGCTTCAGGACAACATGCAGTGAACTCAAAACAGTCCCCAGTGGGTTATTAGTGTGTGTACAATACGTTTCAGTAAATCCAGTGTCAGGATACTGCCTTTTTCTAAAGCCTTTGCTGTGTCCTCACATCAACCACGTCCTGGCCACAAGGGGTCTCATCAGCCAATCAGGTGTCTTTATTCACCAACTGCCCTGTTGCAGTCCTGTATCTATAATTGGTCACAGGTGATTTGTTTTCTTTTCAGGAATGCTGATGACCAGTGGATGGTCCAGTTTCTGTTTATCTGTGCAAATCCTCAAGGAAACAATATCATCTTCCCAACCTTTTAAAGTCCAAACATGAATCATAGAAGGGTTACCCCTGAATTGCCCCATGACCTTTGGTCTTCACAACACCTTAAGCCAGGTAAACAGGTGATAGGGTAAAGGGTGGCAGGTGGGAAAGCTGAAAAAAAAACAATCCACACAAAGAACTAAATTCGTGACAAATTTGGACTCTAGACAGTGAACTTTGGATTTTCAGGCTTTTTCTAGTCTGAAAGCAAAATCAGATCAGACTGAAGCAACACATTTACAAGTGCAGGACCAACGTGTGAGCAGTTTCAGTCACGTTTCAAAATACGAGTGGTTGCAAACCCCCCTAGGGAAGAGAATCTGACGTTTCTTTTTCTGAGTGTGATATTCATCTTTTCTTTCTATTTTAGTGTGAACTTGCTCAGATCAATGTTGTAAAGTTCTAATTACAGACAGTAGATGTTCTAGTGTGTAGAGAGAATTAAAGAGCGTCTACTGGTCTGTGGGCAAATTATTTGGAACATACAAGTGTTTAGGTTCCTTTAACTAAACCGAACCAGATTCTGTTCTCAGCGTGTGAACTCCATCCATCCATCTTCCTCTAACCCAGATTCAGGTCGCGGGGGCAGCAGCCTAAGCAGACAGGCCCAGACCTCTCTCTCCCCACAGCCTCTTGGGCAGCTCCTCTGGGGGAATCCCAAGGTGTTCCCAGGTCAGCTAAGAATCATAGTCCCTCCAGCATGTCCTGGGTCTTCCTCTGCATTTCCTCCCAGTGGGACGTGCCAAGCCACCTCAACTGGCTCCTCTCGATGTGGAGGAGCAGCGGCTCTACTCTGAGTCCCTCCCGGATGACCAAGCCTCTCACCCTATCTCTAAAGGAGCCCAGACACACTGCAGAGGAAACTTATTTTGTTGCTTGTATCCACAATCTTGTTCTTTTGGTCACTACCCAGAGTTCACGACCATAGATGAGGGTAGGAACATCGATTGATTGTCAAATCAAAAGCTTTGCATTTAGGCTCAGCTCTCGCTTCACCATGACAGATTGGAACAGCACCCACATGCAGATGCAGCACCAATCCACCGTTCAACCTTCCACTCCATTTTTCTCTCATTTGTGAACAAGACCCTGAGATACATAAGCTCCTGCACTTGGGGCATGACCTCATGTGATCAAAATTGAGATGTGGCCCACTAGCTGCAAGTAGATTAGACCTGGTCTAAAATGTCTTCATTGCAACTGGTTAGAACAGGTTTTACCTTATTTTCAACAAAGACAAAAAAACACACTCTGTAAAGGTTTAAACATTCCACTCCATAAAGTGTTTTGGAATTTCTAAACATAATTTTACAGTAAGCCAAAAAATATTAAACAAAGATCCAGAAAGATCCCTGTCATTCTGAATGTCATCTAAGCTGAAGAACTTTGAGTTGTTTACACACCATTCAGTTTATTCTGCCTGAGTCTGGCAAAGATGATAAAGCATCAGTGGCATTTTTATTTTCCTTCACTCTATTCAGTGGAAGTATCAAGGACACAGGTTGTCAACTCATCAACTTTGGAAACTTGTCACTTAGTGAGTATAAGAACAGAAATAACATCTTCCAGCAAATATATAGTGACTTTATGTTGATGATGAACAAAAAAAAACATGTCTGATTTCTTTAGAGTCTGGTAGTGGGCGGTAATAGGCTGTTAGACTGTTCAGGAAGAACCTTTTTCCAACACTAATTAAGTTTTCTTCCAGTTAAGCTCAAGCTCAAGTCCTATACCAGATCGATGGAAGCTTGAGGGTTCTGCACAGTATTTTAGCTACTTCTAGGACTTCATTCTTCTCGATCAGTTGGAGCCACTCTCACAGTTTGGGGATCACCAATGGCGCCACTCAGGCTTTGAATTTTCACAACTTCATTTTCTCTGTCAGGCTTTGGTATTTCTCAACCTTCTTGTGTGCCTTTTTCTTGACATCACAGTTATCTGGGATCCCAACCACCATCACCACTGCTTTCTTCTGTAGTTTGTCGACCACCAGAATCGGTTAGTCAGTCTAGATCTGCAATTCACACAATATATTCGACCTGTCCTTCTTTACCATTCTTAAGGAAGTCTCCCTCTTTGACTGCAGGACCTCCCATTCATACTCACCTCAGATGTTCCTGTGCACCCATTCCAGCTACATGGTTATAACGTTACATGTACACTTCACCCGTCTGCAGGTTATTAATTTCCAAACGCTGATTGTACAAATGCATGTTTTAAGGTTCATTACAAAATCAGAATAATTAAGAGTATCAGAGCACGTATTGACTTGAAAAGTTTGCCAACGTTGAACTAGAATGGACAATTGTACCAATATTTTAATTGTTCCCCCTTATCACAATAAAGGACCCAGCATGATCGATTGGTAGCCGACTAGTTGAAGTGCGGTCATGTGGTGGCAGGAGGTTTGTTTTCCCACACACCTTTCATAGCCCATAAGACAAATAATGTAAAACTCCTGGGCAAACCCTTCCGTTGCTGTACACGTCTTAGAATGGGGTTCCTTCCTGCTGGAGTTACCACTCCTATACTCATCGCTACTTTGACCACATCTGTCACCGTTTAAGTGCCATGCTCAGATTCCTTAGTGTACAATATCTATTGTCTCCATCCACGTGTGGCCATTTGACCACCTTTATAAGTGTCTGCTTGACGTTACAGTCAGATTCTGAATGCGGAGCAGTTGAAGCAAAATGCCGCCATTGTTTTCAGAAGCTCTTTTTACTATAAAAAAACACACCCACAAACTTTTGATGCAATAATTTCATGTATGAAGGGACGAGAAACTTTCGGCCCGGGCCTGGTCATAAGATGGGACAGGTGACAAGAGGCTGAGAAGAAAATGTGACTTTTGTCACTCAATTACGCCAACGAGAGGGGATTTTGCAGATTCGGCTGGACCATGCGGAGGCCTCAAGTGTTTTCACGGTGTATGATGAGACTGCAAAAGGAGGGAAAAAAAATGTTTCATGAAAGTCCGCTCAGAATTAGTGACAGCGAGAGGGAAAAGCGGCGGTAGAGGGAGGGAGGGGTGCAGGGAGGTGGAGGGCGAGGGAAAAGCTAATTAAAAAGATAAGTGACCAGCAGTCGCGGCCTGTCAGGGTGCAGAGCCACAGCTGAAGTTAACCCGCTTTGTGCTGGATGGCAGCAGCTGACAGTCCCAACCGAAGCTTTGTATGGCCTCACCTGTGATGGAGGGGCTCTCTGTTCGCAGGTGAAGGGCTACACAAGCTGAGGTGGCACTTATACACTCTAATAGAAGGACACATACACACACACACACCTCTTCACCCTTCTCTTTCACACTGTCTCCGTACATCTTCCCCTCTTCTCTCTGCTTCTTATCTCTCCATTCCCAGCCTCTTGTGACAGATCCAGGCGGTGGGTGGTGGTGCTGGCACATTGTTTCCTCCTCTCTCTCACCTCACTCTTTTTTTTTTTCCTCTTCCCAACACATGCACGCAGTTCTACACCCACTCGTGGGGTTATAATTAATACTTCTCCCGTATCCATATTTCATGCTGTTTGCTTAGAAAAAGCCAGAGAGCCAGGGCTTGGGAGTGTTTGCGAGAGAGGGAGGGATGCTAAAAAAGATCGCCAAGATTAATTAATGGTGGAAGAAGGGAAGAAAAGGGATGTGTCTGGGGGAAAGCAGCAAGCTCTGCACAATGCGCCACACTTCATTTGAATAACGGAGCGTCGTGTTTCTCTACTGTGCATATGTGTGTGTCACCGCGACAGCACTCTACCTGAAATGAAGGATAACTAGCCCACTGGATTAGAACACGCACCATCTATCCTCACTCGTCCCTTTGCTTTCCTGGGGGGGGGGGGGGGGGGGGGGGGGGGGGGGGGGGGGGGGGGGGGGGGGCCCCCCCCCCCCCGCCCCCCACCCATCTCCCCATTATTTGTATTCAAGGTTTTTCGAAATGACATTGCAATCTGATGATGCACCAGCCCATTATATTGTCTAGCAGGACAAATACCCTACCGTTTTTCTGTGTAGAACTAACACAATTTTTCCATGTCAAAGTGTGTATGTGTGTGTGTGAGAGAGAGAAAGTGGATGGGAGGGTGGGTGCACGGCGGTAATATTCCAGCTGTCCGGGGTGGAGGCGGGGCCCCGGGAATGTTGTCATTAATCCTGGAGGAGGGCCGTTGCGGACTCGGATTATTAGAGAAATAAATTTGCATGCTGCATATGAGCCAGGTGAAAAGCACTGAAGGCGCAAATTATGTTTCCCTGACAGGCCGAGTGGGAGAATGGAGGCTGCAACCATATTGTCGCACGGCACCCACAAACATTTCTGCTGCTGTACTCAGGCAAGCTGTAGATTTCTGGGATTACATGAGAATGTGATGTTTTTTTCATTCCCTGTAGAAATTCAAGCACAGATATTTCTTAGATTGTGTGCAAGTACAGGCAAACTGGTAGGGAGAAGTATGGACATACTCCACATTTCATTTCTTGCATGTGTTGTAAACAGTTTTCTTTTTCCTCTGTGTGTGTGTGTGTGTATTGTGAGGGGTCCTTTGGCTCTGGGCTGTCCTCTCACCCTGCCTGTAATGGTCCATGCAGGCTCAGCTTAATGGGGTAGACACTCGTGTCAACTTCATTACTTTGCATCTCTTATCAAGAGGGAAAGTCTCTCCCCACTTGCACTTTGACCACGCTTCGTTAGCGTTTCCCGCCCCCTTTTGCCTTTCCCCAACCTCAAAAGGAAATGTGAAACACTTTCAGAAGTGTATTGATGAAACAATTTTACTTGAAGGTGGTGAAGTTGTAATCACTGCAAATAGGACTACCCAAAGACTTTTCATGTAAAAGGTGGGAATCATGAGTATATTACAATCCAAAACACATGGCTTATGATATCAATAACATCTCAATACAGTAATTTGACAATAATAAATACATATTTCTGTTTATATGAACACAACCTTTTCTGAATTATCCCAAACCCCCACTGAAACTGTGTCAGCTCACAAGATATAACTCAGCACCAACCATTGCTAATGTCCTTTGTCCCCATTCAGTAGTGACTGTTAGCATTTTAGCTGGAATCATCACAGGTCTTCATTAGTTAAATAATCTCATAAGGTGAACAGATGGATGGATGGGGGGCAAAAGTGATATCATGAAACTAATACACTAATATGTTTACCTGGTTTCGCTAATGATGCACACAAAAATTGGTTGAGTCCGGTCATGTATGTGCGATTTAAAGCCAACCATAGCGAATTGTGTTCAGATTGGCTGAAATACGTATGAAGTACGAGCTAAACATATATCAGTGGCGTGATGTCTAATTAGGCCACGCCCCCCGAAATTGGACTGTATTCCTGTAGTGGTGGATTAGGATCGACCTTAGTGAACTGGGTTCAAATTGGCTGAAATATGTGGAATTTAGAACCAAACATATGTCAACTGCGCAATGTTTGACTTCACTGCACCGCTATGACCACACCTTTCACCGAAAAAAACAGTCTTTGATGGTGATTAAGTCAAGTGGGTCAGAGATGGAGCTTTCCAAGCCAAAAAAGATAACTTCCTGTTGTCAAGGGGCAGGGCTTTGATGATGTCATATGACCACATGGTTTGGTTGGTCATGCAACTTGGATGATTCATACCAAGTTTGGTGTATTTTAGCCTTTTAGATGTGAAAGTTACGTCTCCTCAATGGGAGACAATAAACCAAAATTTGTCTCTAAAAAAATAAATCATAAAAATCTCATGAAAATACAGTTACTTTAGGTGTTGATTTTTGAACTCTAGATTTCTTTCCTCTAAGTCTGTGTTAGTTAATGATCTGGTAACTGATCACAATATAATTTATTCTGTCTTACAAAAACCTGGTTGCAACAGGAGGATTTGTTAGTATAAATGAAACCACTCCTGCCAATTATATATACTGCTCAAAAAAATAAAGGGAACACTTACAACAGGTCAAAGTGGAGAAGTGCCTGCTGTTTATCAGACAGAATTATTGATTATTGCTAAACCAATTATTAGTTATAATACTTTTGAGTCTTTGTCACTCAGTCTGTCTCATCCAAAATGGAAATAAAAAAATGTTACTTGTTATGTTGTTTATCATCTACCAGGTCGTTATTCTTAGTTATCTAAATTGTTTTATCTGACTTATTGAACACTGATATTTAGTAATAAGTCACTGAATTTTAATTGCACTACTCCAATTGCACTGTATTGTATATGCTTTTAAATGTTTCATTTTTTTATCCTTTATATTTTATTTGCACCTTTTTGCTGAAGCAAATTCCTAGTCTGTGAATCCTGTTCATGGACAATGGCAATAATAAAACTGATTCTGATGAAGTTATAATGGGGGATTCTAATATTCATGTACATATTGACCGTGATAGCTTAAACATAACCTTTAATATTTTGAAAGCGTCAATTGGTTTTACTCAAAATGTTCACAAATCTACTCATTCATTCTCTTCATTACACTTTTATTCAGGTTCTGACATATGGTATAGAGAGTAAGAACTTAATAATACATCCTCACATTTCTGTTCTCTCTGACCATTTTTTCAATGGTAAATGACTTGAACTTATATTGCACCTTATCAAGTCCCTTCAGACTGCAAAGCGTTTCAATCACTCACCCATTCACACACTGGTGGTAGTGAGCTACAATATACCCACAGCTGCCCACTGAAAGAGGCAGGGCTGCCATGCACCAGAGCCACTGGACCCTCTGACCACCACCTGCAGGCATGGCGGGTGAAGTTTCTTGCCCTGGGACACAATAACTTAATAGATAGAACAGGGGATTGAACTGGCAACTTGCTGGTTACAAGACAAATCCCCAAACCACTCTGCCACAGCTACCCATAATAGCTTTAGATTTTACATTAGCTGACTACAGTCACTCAGAATAAAATCACTATAGTAGATGTTTATCAGAGAACACTAACAAAAGTTTAAAGAATTTCTCCAATTGTTATTTTGCTCTATCTTACAGAGTAATGTAACAGAGCGCAACTTAGATGATCTTATTGATATTGTTACAACTTTAATGCAAACCTCTTCATAAAAGAAGAAAGTAATCAATCAGAGGAAGCTGACTCTTTGGTTGGAATAAGAACTAGCCTGCTAACACACATATCAGAACACCCCGCCATAAGAACGGTTTCTTCCCTTCTGCCGTCAGACTCTTGAACATTTAGAACATGTCACTCTATAACTCTGCCTTGTGCAGTTTCCCACTGTTTTTTATACTGCACAACTCTGACTATATTGTTTTCTTGTCACTTTTTCACTGGATCTAATTTCACTACTTCAAATATGTGTCTGTTGTGATTACTGTTCTGAACTGGTGTACATATGTTTTACTTTTTACTTTTTACTTTTTACATTTTTACATTTTATATTTTTTACTTTACTTTTCCTTTATCCTTTGTATTTTCTTCATTTGTTATAATTTGCTATACTTGTTATCTATTGCACCTTTACACCAAAGCAAATTCCTAGTCTGTGAACCCGGTTCATTGACAATGGCAATAAAACTGATTCTGATATAAGAAAGCCCTTCATAAAGCTACAACTGTATATTATTCATCTTTAACAGAAAATAATAAAAACAATCCAAGGTTTCTGTTCAGTACTGTAGCTAGACTAATGAAAAGTCCTATCTCTGTTGAGCCAAGTATCCCTATAACTCTAATTGGATTTTTTTTTTTTATAAATAATCTCATGAAGTGATTACTACTTAAAGATAAATTCATCCCAACTTTCCTGCTATTGCCTCTCATTCTCTGTCAGATTACGCAGAGTTATAAGGTCATCCATCCATCCATCCATCCATCCATCCATCCATCCATACCCACTTCTTCCTTTCAGGGTCACGGGGGTCACTGGTGCCATCCAGCAGTCACTATGCGAGGGGCAGCACAGCCTGGACAGGTCGCAAGTCCATCACAGGGCTATAAGGGTTAGAAGTGTCACTAGAACATAATTTATGTTTAGACTGTTTTTGTCCTGTTGAGCTCATAGAATTATGAAAAGTAATAGCTTCATCCAATCCATCAATCTGCTAGATCCTGTCCCAACCAGACTGTTCAAAGAGTTTTCCCCACTAATTAAGGCCCCGTTTACACGACACCGATTTTGCGCTATTGCCGCACAGACCAGTCCGGCTTTTGGGGGGGGGGGGGGGGGGGGGGGGGGGGGGGGGGG
>JAUBOC010000089.1:5851731-5862871 GCA_032275365.1 Anablepsoides cearensis
AAAGTACAGATAATTGTGTGAAAATGTAAGTAGTAGAAGTAAAAAGTAGGCTGAAAAATAATTACTCAAGTAAAGTAGAGATACCCAAATTTTCTACTTAAGTACAGTAAAGAAGTATTTGTACTTAGTTACTTTACAACTCTGCAGTGACAATATTACTACTTGAACAAATTTTAAACATCATTAAGTTGTTTTAAATTATGCTGAAGCAGTGGCTTGAGTAATAAACACACACACACACATACTAGAAGCAGCAAAATACACACTGGTAAAAACACCAACCCTTTAAACAATTAATCCAAGGCCCACACTTTATGTCCTTGCTGGTTTGGGAGTGTTTCAAAGAAGTCAAACAACTGGGGAGAGATAACAGTGTTACTGTTAAATGGGTACCAGGACATACTGGCATTAATGGTAACGATAAAGCTGACCACTTTGCAAAGGCTGGCAGTCAGGTCCACTTTAAATGACCGGAGCCTGTTGTAGGTTTTTCAACAACAGTCTGTAGGACTGCCCTACAGGCCTCGATTAGATGTCCACACTCAATCTGCTGGAGGGAGCTGATGGACTGTAGACAGGCACAGTAACTGATAAACAGTCCAAATATTAGGTTTGGGAAAGCTTTCATTGCCCTGACAAGGAAAACTTAAAGGTTTACTGGTTGGAGTTCTAACTGGGAAAAACCAAACCAGAGTGGGTGGGACAGCTTTAATGCATGTAAACAGCAAAAGCACAGTGAACCTCAGATACATGAGGTTAACCTTTAAACCTTTTAACTTCCATTATTTTCTATAGCCTAACTCTGACCCTCACAGATACCAACCTGACCCTAAAACTAACCTAAACTCAATTCACACCTTAGTGCTAAACTTAACCCCTGACCCACCAACGGCATTTCCCCTTAAGGGGACTTTACTTAGGTCCCCGTAAGTACCAGTCAGGTCCCCATAAGTAACATTGGGTCCTCACAAATAGGTGTGTATGCCAAAAAACTGCCCAACAACGTAGGGAATACCAGTCCACACACACATAAACACCTACACGCACACACAGACAAAATCATCATTGCCTTTGCCTTCAGGTGATAATTATGAGATGAGAGTGTATTAGTAACACAGAAGTGAAACCTGTTTTTTTTTCCTTTTCAGACCATCATGAACATAAAGAACAGTTAGTACTGATGAGAAAATAGCTGCAAATATGTTTTTGTTGATTATGAAGCTCCTGAGCACAGTGCAGCTTAGGGGGAATATTTGATGAGCTTCATCGCTTCTCTTCAAGGTTTTCAAGGTGACTAAATGTTTGATAGGAAGCTACCCTAAGGCTGGAAACATTGTTGTGCATGCTTTCTGCTTCCATGTTGGCAAATCGTTTGCCAACTCGTATTCCGACTATTTTTGGACCAGCTCTGCAGCTTTCCACTTCGAGCTCTACAGTATTCACCACAGCCTGACAGGTGGAGAAAATGTGCTGATTTGTCATCTGTCTGCTTGGGGTTTGCCTCACACTCTCTTTTTTAATTGTTGTGTCCTTAGCACCATGTTTTACATAAAAAGAATGTAATTTAGTGTGCACAGTCAGTAAAGCGACAAAAACTGAGACTGGATTGTTTGTCTGTTAGGGGCTTTTTGAGTTTAACCAAAAACTTAGAGCATTACCCAAAAGTGTAAGATTCAACCAAAGATTTCTGACGTGAAAAAAAAAAAGTTTCTGGCTTGCAAAACTTTTTGATCTAATTTATTTATTTTTTTATTTAAATTTGCTTTTTTGTTTGCTTGAACAATTAAAAAAAAAACTAAATTACCTCTATACACTACTTTTGGATGGTCGATTTTGTAAAGTTCTAGTGACATACTTTAAAATTTGCAGTTTTATTGTGACAAGAGTATCTAAAACAGTTCATTTTTTCAGATGTATTATTATTATTATTATTATGTATTATTGACATGCATCAGGACATTTTAAAGAGTGTAAATACCTTTTTAAAGCACTCTATATTTAATTGAAAACTGCTTTACCTATGTGTTTGCATCGTGCCTGAATCCGTATGAATCAGTAAATCATCAAATCCTTAATGCATGTTTTTCCAACTTCCAAAATCTACTAAAAGCAGATTTATGGGTGCAGACAGGAGCTTTTCTAGTGATTCCCTGTCCATCAGACACAACAGGAAAATATTCCATAATCTTTGATAGCATTTTAGCAGAAATGGGTTCCACATGTAAGCTGTGGCCCTAACCCACTGCATACATTAACACATCCTTCTGGCCTCTCCTTGGTCACCTCTCTGAGCATCTGGCTTCAACACTGGCCTGTCAGAAGTGTGAGTGTGTGTATGTATCAGTGTGGATCCTACACAAGTATGATGCTTCTGTCAATCCTTCTACCACAGGTTGTAAGACATTGAAAATCAACCGTAAATGAATGGCACAGAGGGAGTGTGTTCAGCAGTTTGGCTGGATCTTAAAAAGGTGCAGACGTGCAGACACACCGATATAGAAAGGCCACAGATAAATGACCTCCTTTGTGACCTCCTTGAGGAGATGACCTGGAACTTTGTACAGTTACTAGGCTAGTTGTTCAGAGTGGCAAGATTTACTGTCTTCACTATTTTTACTTCAGTTTTTGTTATTAAGACCACATAAGACAAAGGACCACTGTGATCTTTGAAACTTTCAAAACCTACAAGATGGTCAACAAGAAGCAAAACTAGAAACATAAAACTTATTTTCTGACAAACATTGTAGTATTACGTATAATACTTAGTATAATACTATACTATTGACTTTTTGCATGTGACAATACATTTTTCAGAAGATGACCCCTTCTACCATGATGGACATCAAAACAACCTATGCATGTGTAAACTCCTGTACAGCTAGTCAAAAAAAGCAAACAATTGGTAGCCTAATATCACTTATTTAGTTGATTTATTTGTAAAAATGGTCATAGGGTCATTTTATCACATACCTTTAGGATGAGGACAGAAGTCAGCAACTGATAGCTGCCATCAACCGTTAGGACTGGCAGCCTTACGGTTGATGAGTCATTGAGGGAGAGGTACTGTAATGGTCAGTGTTTATTTTTCCATGATTTTCTATTGTTTTTGTGCTTTCCCTGTGTATGACTGCCTCTATGTTTGTTCCCTGCTCCTCCCACACACCTGTTACTCATGAAGTCTCCTCACATGTTCCTAATCTGTTCCATGTTAGCTCACCTTTACATTCTGTTTCCTGTTCTAACGTTGGGTGTTGGTTCATTATGCTGTATTCTTCAGCCGTGTGGTGCCCTCTGTGTTCTTTGTGTTTTCTCCTAATGAGTATTGCTGCCCTGACAGCAACTTTTTTGTAAATAAAACCTGCTTGTATTTTTGACCTCTGAGGTCCTACCTGTTTTCTGGGTTCACCCATTTAAACCTCAAAATTAGATGTGGAAGACATCTTAAATTGTGTTGAGTCTGAAGGGTTAGTCAGTTATAGATGCAAAATCAATATTTTTATTGAGTTTCATAAAATGTCTCAAGTGGTTTGTGAGACATTTAGCTTAAAGACCAACATGTTTTTTTCCAAATGTTAAGGCCAAGGCTTTAGGCAAAGATGCTACACAATATGTTGCACCAAACGTATACATCTGGGACACTACTTCTCTTCCGTTAATCATTGTGTGTCTTATAACTAGATTGCTTTGTCTCTGTGCATTTCCATGTGTTTTCTTTGTGAGTATTGCGTTGCTGCCGCATCAGTACTTTATCTTTTAAATATTTTTTTCATTTGATCTTTTAGTCTTGAACTTTTTGCCACAAACAAGTTTGGTGATTCATAAGATATTTGGAAACAAAAACCAAAAAAACAAACTTGATTCCAATAGTTAATTAAAAGTTGAAAAAGAAACAATCTTGAGGTATCAGCTACTGTTGACAGCACAGGTTGAAGATGATTCACAGCTGCCAACACACATAATTTTAGCTAAGTATTTGTTAAATTGATAAAAGTGTTTTTTTAAGATTGCTTTGCTGTAGGGACCATCTTGAATTGGATTGACTCTAATTGTTTACCAGTTGTGGAAGTCAGCCAAATGGTTTCTTTTCCACATTTATAAAATTCATTCAATTCAGGACATAATTTGGTGACATTGGTACAGAGAATTGAACACACACAAACACAGAAATGAAAACATTATCACCTTTATGTCTTTGACAGCAGTTAAAAACAAAAATCAACTGAACCAATGACAAATTCTCACCACTTATGTTACTACTCTTTTAAACAATTCATCTCTGCAAACAGCCTTATAACTCTTACCGGTGCCATTGTTTCCCCCCATTTTTTGTCAGTTTGATTTTCATTTCATCTCCTCTCATCATCGATCCTTCCATCTCTCCACTCTGAGCTCGGAAAACAGAAACAAGAAAGTGAGAAAAAGAAGGAGTGAGATCGGATTTCCATTCCTCCTTGGATCCCTGGAGTGGAGTCTGAAACCACAGAGAGCGCTGGCACTGGACAAAAAGGCTGGATTTAATAAATATGTGGACTAAGCTCTCCCATTCAGACTTACCGTATTCAGTTCCTTATTTAGGCCATTTAAATTGGACAAAATTGATACAGTATGCAGCTCAAATCTACGGCTCCAGTTTTTCTTTCTGTCTTTGCCCTTTTAAATAAAAAAAAGACAGAGATGAGAGGAAAGCCAGTGTGTGGGAGTGCAAGAGCGGCAGCAAGGGAAGGAGTAGCCAAAAAAAAAAAAATGAGGAGAGTGAGACTGTAAATGTTTGTGTATTCTGGCGAAAAACTGTGACAGAGAAACCAGAGGCAAGAAATTAGAGAAGAGGCATGGGCAGCAAAAACAAATTGAATGAAAGAGCTGGAGAAAGGCATAGAGAGACAACGCGAATGTGTGTGTGTGTGTGTGGTGGTCCACACACCCGAAAACTGCAGCATTTTGACATTTTATTAGAGTCTCAATGAGGTCTGCACAAGACAATGCTCTCCTGCCTCCTCGTTTAGCCTGATCTTAATTGGCCATTAGATTGAAAAATAGCCGATACGTCCTCTCCTCGCCGCTCGTCCCCACCTCCTCGTCTTTTCTTCTCGGCAGCTTTAGAGCTGATTAGACCTTTGATTTACTAATAAACACAAAGAAACAGATTAGCCGCAGAGCTCAGTCACCATCAGACGTGCCTAACTATGTTAGCTGAAGCCTCATCACTCAGTAAAGCCAGTCTAATGTTACGGGAAAATGTTTTTTAATGTAAATTACTTTGACCAAACACTGATAAAAGACACTGTACTTTTTAAAAACTTATTATAGGTCTACTAAGTAACGCAATGTTTATATTTGTTCTAATTAGGAGAAAGGGTTAATATGATTTTGCTTGTCTGTTTGTGTGTGTTAGCAAAATATGTCAACAACCAATGGACACACTTTGGGCTGCTTTATTGCACAGGCTTACCTGGGTTGGGTCTACAGCAGTGGTTCCCAAAGTTGGGGTCAGAACTCCACTATGGATCCTGAAATCTCAAGATGAGAGTTAATTCTATTTAAAAAAGGCTACTAACATTTTTTTTGTTGCTGTTGTTATAAAGGAGGGTGTTTTAGTGTATTTAAAAGTAGAAGAATGTAGCATAATGAATATTTTAGTACGGCCTTGTTTATTTGACCTGATACCAATGTTCATCACCCAGACAAAGTTGGGCACACAGGTCTCTGCTACTGTTTTGTGGGTCCATAGCTGAAATGTTTGGGAACCATTGATCTACAGCATTGGTTTCCAACCCCCGACATCATAGGGGTGGGCCATAACCATGACTGCTCAAAGTTGCTCAGGTTGTGAAAATATCAATTTAGGGAAAATGACCAAAACAAGTCAATTTGAACAATTAAAACTCTGTATAACTTATTTATTTCCTTTTTTTAAATCCAATTAATTTTTTTAAAATCCAATTAAATGTTTGTGGGGGCGGCACAGTGGCTCAGTTGGTAGAGCTGATGCCTCTCAGCAAGAAGGTCGCCAGATCAAATCCCGGCCCGGGGACATTTCTGGGTAGAGATTGCATGTTCTCTCCGTGCATGCGTGGGTTCTCTCCAGGCACTCCGGCTTCCTCCCATAGACCAAAAACACGACTGTCAGGTTAATCAATAACTCTAAAATTGTCCCTAGGTGTGAGTGAATGGTTGTTTGTCTATGTGTGGCCCTGCGATGGACTTGCAACCTGTCCAGGGTGTACCCTGCCCCTTGCATTGTGATAGCTGGATACGGGCACCAGTGACCCCTGTGACCCTAAAGGATTAAACAGGTATAGATAATGGATGGATGGAAGGTATGGAAGGTTGCAGGATCAAATCCCTGCTGGGGACTTTTCTGGGCAGGGTTTGCGTGTTCACTCCGTGCATGTGTGGGTTTTCTCCAGGTACTCTGGTTTCCTCCCACCGACCAAAAACATGGCTGTTAGGCTAATTGGTAACTCTAAACTGTCTGTAGATATGAGGGAGAAAGTGAATGGTTGTCACATTTCTCTCTGTGGCCCTGTGATGGACTTGTGACATGTCATAGGGTGTACCCCGCCCCTTGCACAGTGACTGCTGGTTAAGATAATGGATGAATGTTTGTAACTATATACTTTATTATTTTTGATAAAGCGATAAGGTTTGAATGGGTCTTTGGGAGAGCTGGGGAGTAGTAAGGGATGGAGAGAGGGCAGGGAGTCTTTAAAAGCTAACACAGTTTTACTTCTAGTGCTCAGAACTTTAGCAATAACTGCTGAAGGTAACATTGTCTATCAGTTAGCATGAATTGCTGGACAGATTTTAAATAGTCTCCCAGAAAATAACCAACTATGCATCTTCAACTGGGTAACCTTTAGAGTCAGACCAATTCAAGATGGCAGCCACATTTAATCAACATTCAGTCATTCACAGCATAGCATGAGACTGTATATAACATTGCTTTCAAGGCTTGACCAAAGTGACAACTACAACTTTATTGTTTTTCAGTATGAGATGGTCTTGGTCTAAAACTTTGGCAAAGATGGCAGGCGGTATGCATTCCTTCAAGGAATACTAGGCTTTTAATTTAGGTTTTGTTACATTGCTCATTATCATCAGCATGACAAAATTAAAAATAAAAGTTTTACTCCCTGAAGCCAATTCCAACTCATTCTGACCTGCTGGTGTTCGTTGCCCTTATCTTCCATAGCTGCAGATAACTACGCCTCAGTCGTTTTTTTTTTTTTCCTATTTGTTCTATTTTTTTTTTAAATCAAACTCACACTGGGCTCTTATGATAAATAAGACATTATCCTCAATGAGAGGAACTCAATCAGTGCTTGTGTTGGCTCAGAGTGGGAAAGACAAGGATAATTACTCACTAAATAGGCAATCACCGAGGTGGCACCCACACAATCACGCCAGTGTGTGTATTTTGGGGAGCTTCCATGGAGCTGCCGGCCAAACGCCTCAGCGAACGAGGCAATAAAGCAGGAGAACAACGGTCCGGCCTGGATAACACCCATGACCCAGGGTGTCAGGTGAGTTTTTGGAGTGGACATTAAAAGGATGTATTTTAAAAAAGTAATCACATATCCAAGACACAACAGACCTAAAATCAGAGCGAGAAAAAAAGAAAAAAGACGCTAAATACTGTTAACAAAACACAGTAACTCATTCACAGGCTGATGATTGGTTACATTTTTGTGCAGTTGTTGTGGAAAAATATGTGAATCTCCACAAGACAGTATTTTTATTTTCTTTTGAAAATCAATGTTCCAAAAAGAATGTAATGGGACATGGCTTTCTATGATTTTATTGGAAACACATTTATTTTGTACACAGCAGTATTACTGCTGAGACATGCTATGTGACAAAACTTGGTGATCAAGACTGCCAAAAAAAGAAACTGGCTTTGCCAAATCTCTCTGTGGTCTTGTCAATCAGAGGATCTTCAACCCTACTTATAGCTGGTTATCATCAGTGGGTATAACTGGGCCTGAATGCGTGGGGTCCAATCTTGGTCGAACCACAATTCTGTTTTTGTGATGATGGCAATAAGATCACAACAGATTGCTGCTCTTTCAAATGTATCAGTGATGATCTGTAGGTCTCCTTTGACGCACTCCATGAGGGTAGACTCAAAGCTTTTTCTTTCTACAAAAGCAGCTACATGGTAATGCTGAGTACTAGGGTTATGCATTGGCATTGGGGATATGTTACATCACAACACAAGGGTCATAATATGATATATCGCAGAATGAAATACCACAGTATTTCAGTCAATTGATATTTTCTTACACCCCTACTGAGTACAAGCACCTATTTTTAGAATTTGCAGTATGCATATGTTGAGAGTGGGTGTTTTTTTTTTCTTTTTCAGCTGCTTTTAAAGGGATCAGCCACAGTGAATGAACTCACATGAGAATTCGACAATATTTTTTTTACGCTGGATGCCCTTCTTAACCCTAACCACTGACCACTGAGCTACCGCAACCCACATGTGTGGAGCAGAGGGCGCCCAGAGGAGCAGCGGCGGAGGGGTTAAGGGCCTTGCTCAATGACCCGGAGCGTGGCACCTCTCCCGTCCAAATTCTGTCGTAACGGTCAGGGGATGTGAACCGGTAACTGCTCTGTTACAGGCTCACTTTCTCTTTCGTCTGCGCCATCGCTTCTTCCAAGGCAGTAATATTGACGCTATGAAATGTAACATAGCTGTCAATAATCTTAAAGCATATATGCTTTTCTGTTTTTCCACATTTCAACTAAACCAAAAGAGACAACTAATCTTTAATAAATGTTAATACATTATTTTCTGAGCTGGCAGCTCATTTGCTTAATTGGTTTGACTAAAATATGAATTTATCAAATCCAGACCCGGTATCTGTCTTGAACAGACAGAATTTATTGACAGAATCAAAACAGAAACATCTGGTGTGTTTTACTTTATTGCTTTGGAATTAATAAGTGAAATATGAGATGGGATGGGCAGTGGTGGATTGTTCTAAATGAAGTCTGTAAGAGACTCATCAACTTTGGCATGAACACATAATTCACTAAATGGGTATTGATTTCACTGAAGCTGTATCAGCAAGGAAAAAAAAAAACCTTTCAGTTAGCTCTGACGCCAATAAACTTTTCATTTTGTTTTTTTAAAGGTGCTGACGCAGAACAAACAAACAAACAAATCAAACGTGGACATTCTCATCTGTAAGTTTAACATGTCGGGTGAAAGAGTCATAAGCTTGCAGGTGAAGATAATGATCATTTGATTTTTTCCCCCCTTTTTTTTGTTATAAACTGTTTGGTTTGATTTGATTTATTCCTGAACAGCAACATTTGTGCTGCACATTATACTGGCTGTATCCTTCAGTGTCTAAAGTGTGTGAGGTGTTTGGATTGGTAAAATTATTAGCCTGGAGTAATTGGTGTCAATAAGCAGGATGGTACCTTTAATCTTCACACTCAGGGTTTCCTTTTGTGTTTCTGTACGCTTATTGATGTGTTGAAGTGTTTATCTGTATGTGGGTTGAGATGTACACAGAAGCATCATCTACTCTACATTAACAATACAAGTGCCGGCACTGTTTTTCTTTGGACTTGCTATTAGGCTTCCTTAGAAACAGGCTCTTTCTTACAGCAAAACACATTTTATTTTTTTTTACATGCCACAATTGAATAAAAAGATGGACAAGGAACTGCTTTTAGTCTTTTAAGACTAATTTCTTTGCTTTTTTATTCTATCTATCCATCCATCCATACATCCATTCATCCATCTGTCCATCCATCCATCCATCCATCCATCCATCCATCCATCCATCCATCCATGAAATCTGACACAGGACTTTGGGAGTTTATCTCTAGTTTTACACTTTTTACAATGATATTCAGTCATGCTGTTTAGAAGACATAAAACTACAGTAAACTGTATGTCTAAAGAGGAAAAATATGGAAAACTTTGATTATTAATTCTAAATATTCATATTTCTTTCGCTCTAGAAGCATTATGTGCATCCTGTAGCTGAGTGTTTGTGTTCAGAAAAGGTTTTGTTCTTATTGAGAAGCTTCGTCCTGTGAAAGAAAGGCCAGACCTCGGAACGATTTAATCAATACAGGAATGTTCTCCCTAATGAAGTGTGTCAGCTTCTTAACGGGACTAAAACCTTCATCAAGTCAATGAGGAGCGCAGAGCTAAACCTGAGGCCCACCTGAATAATCACGCTGCCTTATTGACTGACCACAGGACGAGGTGAATGACAAACACCAGCACGGTCAATCACACACACACACACATACACAGGTGCGGATTAGTAACATCCCACTGATCAAACACATGCAAATGAAGGTAAATGATCGCTGTGATGTGTAAATGAATTTAGTAAGCGTTGTTGCTATGAAAACTTTGTGTTGATTTTTCACAGAAAGCTTTGAAATTTAAAAACAAAAGACTTTGTAAAAAAGTATTTTGTCGGCATCCACCAGGGCTTTTGTCAGCATCAGGATTTTGTAGCTGTTTAGACACTAAAAATGTTTTTTGAAAAAAACTCCAGGAGTTTCTATTCTTTCAGTCTTGAAAGTTAACCTTTAGCATTCATGCTTGACCTCTGGGTCAACAAGTGGCATAACTTTCAGAAATCAGAGCTTTAAACAGAAAAAGCTAGGCTGGCTGACAACATACTTTTGGCTCAAAATAATCTGAACTGGAAGAAATAAAAAAAAAAGTTTAAAAAAATGAACAAAATATTTTCTCAAAAAAAAAATTTAATATTTTGTCTTTTTGTAAACCAACTCTCTAGCACTCCTGGCAGACTGATACATTCAGCAGCCGAAGGACACATGCATTTGTGTAGAACCACAGAAAACAGCGACAGTGTCGTGCAAAAAAGTACAGGTTCTATTACACCAGTCTGACATTTTCAACCAGAATGTTTTATTTGCCTGGAATTGTTATATAACTGGACTTATTTTTCTACTTTTCCTTAAAATTGTTGTCTATTAATGATTAACAGCTATTAAAGTATTACTATTGATGTATTTGATGGAACAACACTTCCTATTCCTTTAGGATGTTGCCAATTATTAGTCTCAGCCACATAGCCTCTAAATTACCTTTTTATACATCTTTTACTTTCTTTGATGTATTGGAGGCCAGATAAAA
>JAUBOC010000089.1:5901332-5913067 GCA_032275365.1 Anablepsoides cearensis
ATGTGCGGATTAGTATTCGCTTCCGCTAGATTTTCAGTAGTATAAGCGGTTTTGATGTTGCGGACCTAATAATAATTTTAAGCAGATTAGAATTTGCAGAACTAACTTTTTCATTAGCGGTGCCCACCATTGCTTGTTACTGTAAATACTCGAGGACCAAAATATCTTGAACAAGATGTCGTTGGACAGTTAGTTTGTCACTCAACATCTATTTTAATTTTGCTTCAACATTCCTACCTGGACCCCTCAGTCCAGCCTACTGCTACAGTTCTACCAGCTCCTTTGAAAGAGTTTCGCTTTGAAAGAGAAACTCACAAAAAAAAGAGTGTTTTGCACTAAAAATAGATCTCAGACTGGTCTTGTTTTATTTAATAAGCAGAACACAGAGTCCGTCCTCTGAGACATGGAAAACTGTGTATCTTTAGTGCTTGTTGTGTTAGGCAGGGTTGTGTATTGGGAAAACGTGTTGATGGAACTCACCAGATCTCTGTGTTCAATAGCCTTGTCTTTTGTGATTTTCATTTTGCATTTTATTTCTCAAACATGTTCTTTTTATTCATTATCCATTCTCTAGCAACATAATATGGAGGGTCGAAACAGACATAATAAGAAGTAAAAGCAGAAATATATAAAAGGCCCAAATAAATTATAAATACACTTAAAATGCAGCAGTTAATTATTAAAAATGACTTTACCTCATGTTTTCCAATTTAATTGACCTTAATATTTGTTTTTCATGCTTAGTTCCAACAAATTATGTATTTTAGAACATAATTTTTATTTTACTGTTTACTTGTAGATGCATTGGTATTACTTAAATGTTTTTACTTAATTTTTTTGTTTTATTCCCACAAGTCTTTTTATTTTCATGTGATGTCATTACATTTTTAAATTTTTCTTTTTTATTATTGTTTTGTTTTCTGCATGTGTTCTTACATTTTTCTTTCTTCCATTTCTACTTTACCTTATGCATTTTTGCCTCATTACGCAAATAAGGTAGGCCAATAGGAAAGAAGCTGACCCAGGAAGGACAGTCCACCTTATTTGCATAATGAGATATAAATGCATACGGTTAAAAAAAATGTAAAAACAACACATGCGGAAAACTAAACAATAGTAAATATTGAAAAATTAAAGACACAAATAAAATACATATGTGTATATCTATATATATTTATATTATATATATATATACACATTAAAATTTAAATTAGACACTAAATATACAATTTGATGGAAAAAAAGTGAAGGTAAATTAATTACAAAACAAGAGGTAAAGTTAAACTTTATAAAATACATTTGTGCATTTTAAGTTTATTTATTTATTTATGTTTTTATTTATTTATTTATTTATTTATTTATTTATTTATTTATTTATTTATTTATTTATTTATTTATTGATTCATTGGGCCATTTTTATATTTCTGCTTTTATTTTTAATTAGGTCAGTTTTGCCCCTCCATAGAATAAGGCACTAAGTTTGGTAGAAAGTTCTTTAGAATGAAAACAAATTTAAAAGTCTACTTCAGTGCTCCTGATTGGTGGAAAAATTATAAGCACTTGTAAAAAAAAAATGCATATATTTTTTTAAATAGCGCAGTCTGTTTCAGGTCCTGACCCACTGAACAGTGGAAGAAACATGTTATATAGCATCTTACATGATGGTTATCTATATGTTTCTACATCCTGTGTCTGTTCTCACATAGACTCGCTGCACGGCTGTGTAGGAGGGAAGGCTCTGACACCATATGTAACATCAAATGGCTTCATGAGGGGCTTTGAAGAGAAATCTACGTTGGATTAACACAGGCTAACTTGTCGTTATAGCTGAGGAGTAACGGCAAGCTCACGGGTTGTGGCAGCTTTTTCACTGGAGGCAAAGTTACTCTTGCTTTCATTCCAACTGCTGCAACCTCTGACCCCAAACAGAGTAAGAGTTGCAGGATATAGCAATTAGCATATTATGCTAATAATATAAATCTGATCATATCTTTGCTTTCTCTCTTACACTGCAATCAGGCTATTTTTTTCCCAAAACTTTCTAAAATCTGACAACATTTATGCCTTTAATATTCTGAACATAAAAATGACAGACACATAATAAACAAGCAGTAAAGATAATGAATATCACCCTGTGTGTGTGTGTATGTGTGTCTCTTTAGATTTTCACAAGGCCCATGACACAAGTCTACCTTTAATACCTCTGTGGAACTCATTACCCAAGACACCTCTGGGAAATTCATTTTTATATATCTACACAATCTCAATTACGCCACTTAATTGATATCTTTATTTGCGTAAGTGGTGGCATTGTGTCTCACCGGGAGAGAGAGAGACGAAGGAGGGTTTGCAGAGGAACCGCCGCACTTCAGAGAAGCTACTCTAACGTGGTTCTGCGGTGTTACCTTCCCACGTGTCAGGGATGTCACAACACAACCAGGAAAGACTTAATGAAGAATGACTTGGACTTGTTTTTCCCGAGAAAAGCTATGTGGTGTTTTGTTAGATCAGTGACAAAATTTTCACATTCGAGCAAAATGAATAATTAGGACAAAGGATTTTATTTTGTTTAGTTTTTTTTGCAGGGGGAGCTTGTATTGATGAAAAACATTTTTAAAAGCTAAATCAAACATTAGATTGAGGTCGTGTGCTGGGTAAAATGAGATGTGTCTAAACCGGTGATGGTTACCAAAAAAATCTGATTTGTATTTGTTACCGAGAGGTTGAAAGATGGTGCTGTGACTCACTTTGCTCTGTGTTTGTTGGGTTAGAAAACTGCTTAGCACGGTTAGGTTCTGCCAGGTTTGGCTGTCAGGTCTTGCAGTATAACCCTTGATACGTTTTCTTTTCTGCCAGTGCCAAAGCTTCCCATACGATACACTTCAGCCAAGGCCTACTCCACACTCTTTTTATCGTCAGTGTGTAGTTTCACCCACTCCTATTGATTCTTTATTGACCTAAGGTGTCCTCCAGTGCTACCGCTCTTCATCCCTCCGTCCTATCAGCCATCAACCTCACCCCCTCCCTCTCCAAGTGCGAGGTGAAAAGAGAGCTCGGCATTGATTTCTTTTTCTGACATTCTTTCTCGCTCGCTGTTTCTGTTCCGGCGGCGACCCTGCCTCTCTCTCCTCGGACAGTCAGCCTCTCTGAAACGGCTGCGAGGAGCAGCGGACGCCTCGCTGCAGCGCCGAAAGGTGCGAAGGCAGGCTCTGAATAAAACCTCCTACTTATGAAAAGAGATGTAATTTTACCTTTGATCCATGACTAAAAGCCATAATAGTGCAGGTTCAAAAGTACAAGAAAAGACTTGAGTGCCAAAAAAGATTTGTTGGGAAGAGGAAACCTTTCAGAAGCAGGAAATACAAAACAGTTAAGAGTTTGGCCCAACAGCCAACGAACAGCACTGCGGGGGGAAGAAATTACTGCACAAGTCACACTCGTAAAAAAAAAAAGAAAAGAACGCAAAGATTCTGACAGTTTATTGTAATTAAAAAAAATAAATAATAATGAACAATTGTTCACATTATCAAGCCAATTAAAGTGCAGCCTTGGTTAAAAAAAAAGAAGGAAATTCTGAAAGCATAATTACACAAACGAGGATGTGTGCACATTTATACCCACACTCAGACAAAAAAAAAAAGTTAACCCCCTGGAAAGCAACCCCCTCCCCTCATTCTGCCCCTTTGGACAACACAAAAATGTCTCAAAAGAAGAAAGAAACAAAAGAAACAAAAATACACGAGATGAAAGAAAACAATAAAAGAGACGTGTCCCTGGCGGATTGTTGTATCCCTCCTCTTTGCTGTAGTTTTTCATCTCCTATTATTTTATTTGTTTGTTGCCTGGCCAATCATTACATCTTCTCTTTTGAATTGTTGCTGTTGTTTGTGTCTTTGTGATCTTGGTCGTTCTAAAATGGTTTTGACTCTTCCTTTGATCTCATTTTGAAAATGAAAGAAGCCAAAGCTTTGGAAGTTATTTTGATTAGTTTTTTATTAACTTCTCTTTGCATTTTTTCTAATGCCGTCTCTGAAGGGTTGGAAAACCTAATACTGAGAGCACAAAGAACTAATATATCTATATGTGGATGTGTGTGGAAATCCAAAGCCAACTGAAATAATTGCTTTTTGAGACTCAGCTAACTTCTGGCTTTCGTTACATGGGGTAACATTTTATCCTCGCCTTCGCTACCTATAATTATTTTTACTTTGAACGACAAGTGATCCCTAAAGATAAGATGGTTCATAGATTGTACAGGTGTGTTTAAAACTAAACTCTTCTTTGGAAGAAGTTAAAGGAGGCATATTTTAGTCACTTGCTCAAAAAGGAATGCAATTCTCCTTTGGTTTAGAGTCCGGTGAGAAAAAAAAAAAACTACTTTTTTTATCTCAAGAAGATTTCTGAGTGTTTAAACCCAAAGGTTATTCCAGTTGTGGTAAGAGCTGCTCAAATTCTCTATAATGGTAGAAAAGGACTTTTAGTGCTACCTTTAAAAAATCCTTTAGCAAAGAAAACAAGAGACTATCCTTTACAATAGAAATGAGAATTATTCAATCTCACCATTCTTTGCAGACACGTTTCAAAGCATTGAGGGCATAGATGGAACTTGGATCATGCAGTCATATAGGGGTCAGATTCATATATAGAGAGCAACTTGTTGAAGTTTAGAGTCTCTTTTTTTATAATTGAAGCATCATTACTATTTAAACACTATTCATCTGTTTCTGCCAGATTATTCAATTCACTATTTTAATGTATCTCTTTGCATTTTAAATTCAAATCATTTTAATAACGGTATTGTGTCGGCATTGTCTTGAATGAACTTATGATCCAAGCCAAACCTCTTTAGTGACAATGAATTCTATTTTATTTATTTTTTCTCAGAAAACTTTAAAAAACCTATACAAAAAGTACATAAAAACATTCAGCTCAGTTGAGAATACTTCTGTGGCTTCATTCCTAGAAACCTAAACATTAAAATAAAAAAAAATTGAGAAAACCCATCTTTAGAGCTCTATAGATCAGAAACACAAACATCATTCAAAGTTTAAATGAGTCATAAAAAGTTGGACTTTAAATGGACTGAACTTATATAGCGCTTCATCAAGTCCCTTCGGACCCCAAAGCACTGTACACTAACAGACATTCACACACTGATGATGGCAAACTACACTGTAGCCGCAGCTGCCCTGGGGCAAACACTGACAGAGGCGAGGCTGCCATGCACCAGCGCCACCGGACCCTCTGACCACCATCAGTAGGCAAGGCGGGTGAAGTGTCTTGCCCAAGGACACAACAACTGAGACAGCTGGACGGGGATCAAACCGGCGACCTTCCGGTTCCAGGACGACTCCCCTAACCACTCCACCACAGTCGCCCTTGACTGTAAGTGATTGTAATCGCAAGCATTTACACAATCTCAGTTGAATTTTCAGATTTTTGACTTTTTAAAGATTTTAGTACAGAATGTTCATTTTATAATTGCACAAATACACAAAAATATTTATTCATTTTGCATTTCTTTTCTCCAGAATTATTTCAGATTATCCCAGAATGCAGAGTACACACATCCAAACTCTCATTGTATCTGAGCTCCGATTTTTTCATTGAAAACCTGAGGTAAATAAACTTTAAGTTGGTATATCTCCTACATACAACACGAGACACATAAGAGAGACTGAATGCAGTTTTTTACATTTCTTTTAATCTATTTTTTTGCTTTAAACGTTGCATAGTTTCCATATCAAACAGCAGACATTTGCTAATCTAAAAAATACAAATATCCCAAACTATCATTGGGTTTTATAGACGTTAGTGAGTTGATGTTAAAACTTTGGCCAGTTGCTACACTGACACCCTTAAAAGCTAATTAAATAACTAAATTTCTGGAAAAATAATTGGTTATACTTATTTCAAGAAAACAATATAATCTGTTTTCCTATAAAGCTGTAGCTACTTCAAGTTTAATACAGTTTTTTACATGTAAAAAGTTCAATTAACAAATCTGTTTTTAAATTTATTTGCTTGTGCTTTAACTAATGGAAGCAGTGCAGCGGCGTTGTGCCCTTCTTAAGCCCAGATGAGTTGTGCTCCTTTGTGTATATTTATGCGCGTTGAAATGTTCAGGGCTGCTCATTAAAAGCACCTCATTTGAACTAGATAATGCGAATACGATAAGATCAATTAATGCCCAGCGATAAAGGCAACGGCGAGCCCATTGTCGTTTTGATGGCATTTGCGTTTGGTCTGGTAATGTATGTCCTACGGAGATAATTAAGAACAACGACTTCAGAGGCAGGCGAGCTGAATGGGAAGGAAGACATTACACCCGGACCCTTTAGGCGATTAGCATCTCTGCTCCATCACGCCCGCCGTTGGCTTCAAGTGCAGCGTTTGAAGAAGCTTAAATTGATTCTGCATCCCACCGCTGCCGTGGCGCTCAGTGGTAATTTCTTGACATCTTGTTCGGTGGAATGTTTACAGATCCTTAGTGACGGAAACTCTGAAGCAGCAGGTAGCTGTTTAGAGTGACTTCAGTGAGCACTTTAAAGCGTACACTCTGATCACAAGAAAAAGAGTGAGAAGATGAGTCTTTGGGGATATGGTATAAATGTAACCTCAAATGTCTACGTAACAAAGGATGCTGATGCCTAGAGGTTGAAGAAAACCCTTAATCTCATGTAGTTTTGAAACAAAACACGCAAAACTAGACAACAAAACTTAAAGTGGGATTTAAAACTGTGTGCAATGACTTGTGGTAGCTGTACATCACACAATGCAGTCATAATTTACAGAATACCTTTGATTACATAATAATTCAATGATAATTGAAATCTGATACATGAGATAAAAAAATCCTGTCCATCTCAAAGCTGTGTAACACAGACATGCTTCACAGTAAACAAACCATTTAGAGTTTAAATAGCAGATATAACCCAGGGAGCAGACAACATCTCCTGGAACTCAGAGTTAAAAAGGAATACTGCTTTCTTACAAAAGTTCTGACAAGGCAGCAGAAAATGTACTTTAAAGGAAGACTCTAGGCTAAAACACAAGGAGAACAAACCAAACTGGTTGTGGAAAGCACAATGAAGCACCAAGAAACCAAGAGAGAAACACAAAATACAAAATTGAGCAGGATCTCGTAACATAGTTGTGACCAAAAACAACCAAAAAAATAGTTTCCTCAGATATTTATCAAACATTTATCTGGACTTAGCAGAAGTGCAGCTGTCACTTTTAACACACTAGATCTAGGTATTCTAGCCAAAGATTTCATCTTGGAAATTTCATCTGGGCAAAACTTTGATACCCAGCAGAAGTTTGAGCGGTGCTCAAAATAAACTAATATAGAACAAGAAAAGAAGCTGTCAGATTAAAAAAAAAAAAAACAGCTGTCAGAAGGTAAAATTGCAAAAGGATGTTCATTGATTCCTCCACCTGAGAGAGAGAGAGGCAGGGAGAGAGAGAGAGAGAGAGAGAGAGAGAGAGATGAGGAATAGAGTCGGCCGTGCAGGTGGATGCTAACGTTAGCTACAGTTAGCTAGAAAGGTGGAGCGGTGGAGAAAGGGGGAGCAGAGAGAGGGGCAGGCAGACATATGGCTTTTATAACAATGACCAGGGCAACAGTTTTGACCAACAGGTGCATATTTACTGAACAAAAATTACACAGGTGTGCAAAAATTTGATTAGCCACTGCGGTGCAGGAGCACACAGCTTGTCTCAGTATGATTGGATGTTTATGTTGTCTTAGTTCTTGGAATTCAACAATATTAACTCTAACAGAGGTATATTTGTTTGAACTTTGTTTAACTTTTGATAATGTTCTCTAAAACCATCGCAATATTCTCTCTTACTATATTCCAAGTACAACATGAAATTGGCTAATCGTGCAAAATCAGTAATGACTGCTTAATAGAAATCACTCTGTTCTGAAGCTTTTAGTTTTCATTTTCATCTCGTGGAACAATCTTGCATTTCAGTGTCCTCTGTCTCCAAGAATTCTCAGACTGGTCTCAGCTGTCCCCAGCGAAGGAGGGGGGGGGGCGGGCATCGGCCATGTTGAAGAAAAGAAAAGATGCTACAAAGAAAAAGGAAAAAAAAGATAATAATGAGTTGGGTGGGGGTTTGATTGACATCCACAGACTGCAATTAGAGCGTTCCCTCAAAGCATCTGCGCTTTACTGCTGCCTGTGTGTTTATTTTTGGTTATGTTTAGTACGTGCAGTGATCTGGATCCATGATCCGGCAGTTCTGATTCGACACACAGTGCCGGGTAGCGCTGGGTTTGAGGCAACACTGCCAGATGGCATATATATCCAAGCCTGTCTCTTATGCACACATTCATGCACACAAAAAAAAAACGCACACACATCCACATTTGTCCGCACCAGAGGTCTGATGGAATGGTACTGATTCTGTCAACCTGCCAAACTTCACATCAGCTGCATGCTGTGAAACCAGTGTAAAATTAATTACTCTGTTTGTTTCAATGTTGTGAAATCATGTTGATTTTTTTAGGCAAATAAATTATCTGACATCCATTTCTGCTGTGTCTACATCACACCAACTACTGTATTCAAATCTCTTACATGAAGAAACATTACATTAGAATATATTTGTCCATTGGTTCAGTACAAACACTCTGAAAGTCCTTCTGAACAATTCAGTCAGGATTCTTAAGCACTTTTAATGTATTTTGGACACACTCACGCACACATATGACTTCGTTTTGTTTTCTGGATGTAAGGAGCATCTGGACACGGTGTTTTTTAGTTTGAGATTTTAGTATTTAAACCTGAATAATGAAACTGAGCCTCATTTAACCCCAGACAAGAAAACAGAGCAGACTAAAAATGATCAAAACAACCTCAGTCCACTGGAAGCTGTAAAGTTTTTTATATATTTTTCTCACGTGGATATAAACACATGTCAGAGACCGCAGGCCCGTGAGGCGCACACACAGCTGAGGAGAGTAAAATGTGTGTGAATTGTCCAAGAAACATTGTAATTCTCACTAACAAAAAAACTTTGTCAGCTCAGCAGATTCAGAACAGCTCACCTGTGATAATTCCTCAGAACTACAAGTCGCAGACAATAGATATATTCATAAATAGCTGTGCACCACTTTGTGTAAATTGTGTGTCCCATAGACACTCAAAGCCAAGTTAACTTGTTGGTGGCTTAAAGCCGTAAGGGTGCCAGGTTGACTACAACTTACCATGATGCCTTGGTCCTTTCATAAAATGCACCAAGAACGCATCTCAGACTTTGCTAGAAAAGGTTTGTGAAAAGGTCTTTTGTGTCTTTAACCGCTGAACAATTCAGACTGAAAGGTGTGGATACACAGTGAAATCCAGTGTGTTATGAGGTGAGAAACCTCAGGCAAACCTCAAGTCAAAATAAACATTTGAGTACGTATGCTGAATGATGTTTACAAAGCAATGGAAAAGAACACAAAAAAAAACAATTGGTGACAAGAGAAAAGAGGCGATGTGATGCTTTAAACTTTGCCTATCTAGGAAACTTGTAAACCTGTTGTTCATATAAATGGATTGAAAAGGACCACCTTCCACCTCAAGTCCTCACGTTCATGTCAAAAAAATCCCTGATGGAAGGGCCTGCTCCTACACTACAGAAATAGTTCAAGAATTGATTGTAGCCACAGCTGCCCTACAATGCCCTACAATGTAGCTTACCACCATCAATGTGTGAATGAATGAATGAATGAATGAATGAATGAATGACAGCATTAGTGATAGTGTGAAGCATTTTGGAGTTTGTAGGGGCTTGATAAAGTATTTTTTTTATTTGGATTACTACTCCTCTAAATTTGTATCCATTTAAGCATAAGGCTTGGACTGGGTTAGGAAAAGTATCATGATTCCTGTTCATAAAATCACTTGTCATAAAATGCTTTTTTTTTAAATTAATATTGTATTCCCCCTACAGATCTGGTTGTTTTTGTCAGTGTTTTGTAATGAGGAGAAAAATGGCACAGTTAAAAAAAAAAAAAAAACACTAGGCATTTTCTCTGAAAACTTTGTCTATGTTTGACCAGCTTTATACTTTTTATATTGCTTAAAACTACTATCTCTGCACCAAGATAGACCTCAATACATTTATAGTAGGACAACTGTTGGTTCTCTTTTATAGGTATGTATTCATGACTTATTTATACTTACATGGATTAAACAAGAATTATCAGAGGGCATGCCAGAAGAAGGTTAAAAAGAAACCATGGAAATGTGCTGTTCCCCTGCGCTTCCTTTAAACTCAGAATCACAGTCGAGCACAGATCATACATATGTACAGGGTGTCTTAATCCCTGGCGCATGCAGCAGGTCCATCACTGCAAATGAACGCACCCCTTGATATAATTCTCATCAAGGTTCAATCAATTTTCTCTTCCTGTTGCCTGCAGCAATGTATCAAAATGGCTCTTCATCAGTCTCTGTTCCTCTATTCTTGTCCTCATCCCACCACTTTTTTTCCCCCCCAGAATGAGTCCAGGGACTTCAAGGAGGTTGGGTTGATGTGGAAGTTGTTGGAATATGGAGACGAAAAGTTGATTCTCAGACAGTTTTAGAAGATTGTTCCATAGTGAGATGAGCTGACCTGGAAGATCAGATCCAGCTATAAAATTGCAAAATATCTATTAATAATGGCTTTTTTATATTGTGTAGCTTATATCCTCTAGACAGTCACCAGTTGGCTGGTGGGTAAAGAGGCTGCTCACAGGAGACATGGTTTGAGTTTAAAGGGATAAAGGGTGGATGATAGGTCACCTTTACCAGGGCTAAACTTCAAGGGACAGACTTCTTGCCTCTTCCCCTCTATTGTACACATGCATTAAACCTGAGCCCGGGCTGTGGGAGGCCATGGTTAAATGTTTTGGCAGCCAGGTCAGGGGACTGTGGTCTGTTGACCCACTGGTGAAGGCTGGAGTTATCTAGGGCTCATCCAGTGATAAATGACCACTAAGTGCAGGGAGCTCCAGCCTCGTGCTGACTTGTTGGCTCAGATTTCACACCAGTGCAGTCATGGATGACTATTTTTCCCCCCACTATACCAGCAAGTAACAATCTTTGCTTGGTAAAACAGGTTTTCTTGTTAGTTCATCCAAATGACGTTTTGAAAAACTGTAGGCGTTTGCGGCCTCCATCAGTGCACCAAGGTCCGCGAAACCTTTTGCGTCAGTGTATGTAAATACAAAATAAGCTATTATCTTTCTGTTCACCTAAACATTATCTAAACTAAACCTTAACTGATCTCTGTTCTTTCTTTCCTTTGTCTGCCTGTCTCTGTATCTCTCTCTCTGAGCTCTTTATTTCACATGTATATGGTGTTACAATGGGCATAATTATGTAATTGTATAAATCTAAGTCAGAAAACACTGAAAAGACATCTCAAGCAGTGTTTCTTAGATGTCCAGTAACACAAGATGGTAATGATGACCTTCACTCGTGTGGTCACACATATCATTTGCATACATTATCTGCATCTCAAATGATCGGACAATCATAGCAGATTCTATGGAATTTCAGTGTTAACATCGTAAGAGAAAAATGCTTTCTTTGAGCAATTTCGACATGTCCGACTTGAGGAAATACAGGTAAGTTTAATTGTTTAACGAAACTTAATGTTCGTGTTTAGAATTTGTCCGTCCGTCCGTCCGTCCGTTGTCTTCCGCTTATCCGGGATCGGGTCGCGGGGGCAGCAGCCTAAGCAGAGAG
>JAUBOC010000089.1:5913167-5924403 GCA_032275365.1 Anablepsoides cearensis
ACAGGTCATGCTATTTTCTCTATTTTGATTAATTTTGCACATCTGTGTGGTCACATTTTAATAAAATGTTGTGTTTAGTGCCATTTAAATAAATTATGTGGCTTTTTACCCTATTTTTACCCATAATTTAACTTCATTTTGTGAGCTAAGTAATTATTTTTTTTCCAGGATTGATGTTTGCCATTTAGCACTGGCTACTTCTTGGCAGCTAAAATTTTAGATTTTTTTAGTATATTTTAAAGAATTAAAAATAAATCACCTGGAGCTGTACTGTGGCTGTTAGTGATTATATGGGTTTTTAACTACAGAGGAGAGGTGTGATTTAATGAGAGAGGATGATAAATCACTGAAAATGCCAATGAAAAATGTATCCCTCACTTCTGAGATGATGGTTATGCCCTTGTTGCACACTCTTTGCAGACTGTTGCATGTACAATTCACTAGCAGTAAATATTGTGCTAGTACCAGTTTTGGACCAAAGAAACCAGGGCAGTTGCAATTATGT
Organism: Anablepsoides cearensis; assembly: GCA_032275365.1. Taxonomy (NCBI): domain Eukaryota; kingdom Metazoa; phylum Chordata; class Actinopteri; order Cyprinodontiformes; family Rivulidae; genus Anablepsoides; species Anablepsoides cearensis. The sequence goes on from JAUBOC010000089.1 coordinate 5,913,673, forward strand.
TTTGTTAGTTAGATGCAGGTTCATAATTATATACTGAACTAAACTAGCATGTCAGATAATTATTTAATCGGCTCTGATTGAACAACTTTAGAATCAACATGCTAAAAGTATTATCAATGTTTAGCTACTTCTGCAAACACCTTGTGACATCACATCTGTTCATGTGGATCACATCAGGGCTGTGGACAGTTCACACTGGAGTCTGATGGAAGTTGCATTTAAAAAGTAATGTGAACATTCATGACAAAAAAATCTGATTTTTTTTCAATAATATATAGAATTGGACATTAAGACCTGCAGTGTGAACGCAGCATTAGATTCTAAACATGTGGTGAGAGCAGCTGTGCAGGGGGGGCCCAATTGGATTTTTTTATCATAGGGCCCAAAATTCCTGGCGGCGCCCCTGCTGCTAGCCTCCACACTGCAGAACAGCCTGTCTGAGACACAGGCCTGTTTCCTCACATATTGTGGGAGGCCAGGGAGGTAGTCCAGTATCCACTGGGACATGTGGTGGTCCACTCCAGACAGCTCCACCTTGTCCCTCAAAAGTGCCGGTTGGTTGGTGTTGAAAGCACTGGAGAAATCAAAGAATATGATTCTTGCAGTGTTTCCAGGATTTTCCAAGCTCAGTGCAGGAGGTAGATGATGGCATCATCCACCCTGATGCCAAGCTGGTAGGCGAACTGCAGCTGATCCAATAAAGACGTCACCAGGTGGTGTAGATGGTTGAGGACCAGCCTCTCAAGGGTCGTCATCAGATGTGACATCAGGGCTACTGGCCTGTAGCTGCTGAGGTCTTTTGGATTAAAGATTTAAAGGAAAGTTTAATTGAAAGTTTGACTGGAGGGTCGACGACTTTGTCAAACTTAGAACGCGAGTGTAAAGGTTCAATCTTTCAGCGCCAATAAAATCAAAGGAGCTGCTACGAGAGTTTGTACGCACACTAATGTTGAGTGGACATAGTCACATGACTACTGTTCTAAAAATACAGAGAAGGTCCCCATTGCAGACTGACATTAACCACTTCATTCACTTGACTCCAACAAAACTGGTACCTTCAAACAGACATGAAGTGGTTTAAAGATCCTGCTATCCCTTAGGTTCATTTGAATCAAAAAACAAATATATGCAGCTGAAAAAGGGTAATGCTTCTTAAATGGTTTTACTAACTTTTAATGTAAATTTTAAAAAATCTGTTAACTTTTTTGTCCTCCACACACCAACTCTGTGTATGGAAATAAACTGAGCGTGTGCAGTTTAATATTGGCTTTACGATGAAACGAATATCAGATTTACAGACACACAGCGTATACATACCGTGTTCACAGGGTATTCAGTCATCTGTGGGTGCTTGGATGGAGAAAACCTGCCGTTATCACGTCCCCACGTCCCGATCTGTTGGGACCCATATGGGAATTTCAGTCCAACGGTGTTTGTCAGCGAGCCCAGATAGGCTCACTAACCTCCTGCACCTCCGCCATCCTTCCATCCTGTTCTCCTGATGCACCATCCAAACCACTCTCCCAACCCAAAAAGCAATACAGAGCACAATAATACCTCTGGTGGTCCCTGCTGCGTGTGGTGTTGCTGAGGTTACCCACTCAAAAGGACTCAAACTGAGATGGGGAGGGCCGGGCTGGAAGAGAAGATAGAGGGATTATGTGATGGAGAGTCCCAGGGTGATTGTGTTGTGTCCAAGCAGCAACTCCTAACGTGACTTCATTTAGATTTACATTGGCTGCTAAATTAGAATAATCACCTTCAGAGCACTCTGGGCTTTACCTCATTTCTTTCTTTTTTCTCTGTTTTATCCAGATCATAGGCCACTTTCGTGCGATTTGTCAGTATTTCAAACCTCTTTATATACGGTTATTCTCATGGAACGTTCAATAACTGATATTAGGTCCATTGATACAGCAAACTCAACATTTTAGATTTTTTTCTGTCACTATCTCTTACATCTGTCAAATGAAAGACTCCATTAACATTACAAGTTTAACGTCAGTTTTAGATTTGTTTGAATATATTAGCATCCAGTCACTAGTTGTGACTAATTCCGATTTGTAGCTTGGCGAACATCCAAGTTTGTTCGTGTCAGATGAAGTTTATAACCTTAATAATAAAAGTAGAACAAAAAATCTTCTGTATTCAACAAAGAAAAGCTAATGATCACATCAGGATTAGCTAATGGCAGAAGAAATCCCTTAATTTTTTTACCCATAGTTATTCTACATTTGCCATTTTTGTAGATGGTAGATTATACAAATATTTGGCCACTTTACATTGATTATTTGTTAGAAGCAGAGACTGAGTTCTGGTAATTACAGTGCAATTACAGTAATTTCATATATTGCAATTACTTTTTATTTTGTGTTGTCTTAAGGTCTGTCTCAAGTAGATTGTGTTGCCAAAGCAGCACTAATTGTTAGCAAAATTATTATTTTTTGCATCATAGAAAGAGATGGTGTCTTAAACTATGCTACCAAATAAATTGTGTCTGGGCACAGCTTGCTTACATTAAACATTTAGAAATAAAAATATTTATTTTTATGCCAGTAAATATTGTGGTTAAAAGCAAAGATTAAAGTGTTCACAACACACACATCCCCTAAGAGTTATTACAAAAAACAAAACAGTTGAGAATGAGGAGACATTTTCTGCACTGCTGCCTCACCATTCTCCTGAACACAATTCCTCTCTGATACTGTCAAAATGTTGTTTTTCACTGTTTAATAGAGGGCCTCAGTACTTCATTTACTAACACCTGGTGCTCACTGTGAGAAAACATGTTTTTCATTCTCACTGTCACTTTTGTTCTTCTTGTTGGCCCATTAAGTGTGGCGTGTTTGTGGCTGAAGGTCATATTAAGACTGTGAAGCAAGGACAACTGTAATCCATAGTGGGCATGTTGGCACTAAAATACAATTAGTCCTAGTCACTTTAAGAATGCAATACTGAGAGAGAGAGCACATACCAGGAAGAAATGATTCGCAAAACATTGGAGGCAAAACTTGGTGCTGTACAGTATTAGTGAATCCGGCCCTGATTTAGCTCTGCATTGACTGACTGCAAGAACCAGACTTTTTTCAGATTTCGTAAATTTTAGAAATCTTGTGTAAGTTCAAAGACCTCAGGAAATTAAACACCGACACTGAGAGAAAAGCTAAAATACTCATGGATAAAGAAAGTATTGCTAAAGAGGTCACTTTCAGTTTTTCCAACGTGTACAGAAGCAGCCTTCACCTGTACACCACAGTCCATCCAAACATTCTCAGTGACGGTGTTGATTCTTGTTGTTTATAGTTGTACAGACTGAATGGACAGTGGCCGAAGTTTGTGGACTGACAAAAGTGAATCCAACTCTAACAACTCTATCACTCCCACAAACATCTGTATTTGCTTTGGGATTTATAATGCATGTTTTTGGTCATATGAAAATACAGAAAACAACAATGAAAATAGGTAAATAGACTTTTTTGTAACTGAAGTTATATAATTTGAACTCATTTCCATAGACTTAGTGTTTAGCAAGGTAAACCAATTTTACAGCAATACCAAAATGTTCAAAGAGAAAACAATCCTAAAGAACCAAAACCTACACACAAAGGAGTGGACAGTCCTTTTTTCCCCTTTTTCACACAAGCAGAAGAATCCTCTATAGTGCTACTAGTCCTAATAATGCTGGAGTGTTGTGGCAACTGGGCTTTAAGCTACAAATTGACTGTTAGCTGCGGGTGGGCTCATGTTGCTGCTTACTACTGCTACTCCACTACTGTCCACTCAAACAGAGGAGACTGTTAGACAGATATATGGCCACTTAATTGGCCCATGATGGCAGTGTGGCGGAGTGGTGATCGCCAGCGGAGTGCTAGACACCAGGATGATTAGGGGCCTTTGTGTGTGTGTGTGTGTGTGTGTGTGTGTGTGTGTGTGCGTGAACTGGATATGAAGTCAAGCTTGGGGTCTCTGTTTGTATGTGTGTGAGTTTGTATATTTGAGTGTGCGTAAAGAGACTGCTCAGCCCAGCAGGACAGCACCAGGCCTGGACTTATTAGTCACTCGTCTCAAGCTGTCAACCCACACAAAAGGCATCAGACGATTAAAAAAAACAAAAAAAAAAAAGAACAGCCACAAACATATTCTGCACACTGCTGGTCTTCTGCTATGTGTCAGGTGTGCATGTGTGTGTGTGCATGGTTTTGCTACATAATGAGGACCATTTTCCATAAAAACACAGCCTTGTGGGGACCAATGCCTGGTCCCCACGGGTACAGATATTGCAGGGTTGTTTTTTTTTTTTCTTTGTGCAGGGTTAGGTTTAGGACCAAGGTGTGAATAGAGTTTAGGCTACATTTAGGGACAGGTATGTACTGGGGTGGTTAGGTTTAGAGGAAAGGTTCAGGGTTAGGCTATAGAAATGACTGAAAAATGAATGGAAGCCAATGCCAAGTCTCCACAAGTATAGAAAAACAACGTGTGTGTGTTTTTGTCTGCATGTGTGTGCTGAAAAAAAATAAGTGTGTGTTTTGATAGAGGCCTATTTTCCTTCTGAGTCCACTCCAGCACTAAGTGGAGAAATCAATGCAAATAAGGGAAGCGGGAAGTACAGGAGGAGTGAAAAGAATTACAAACGAGGGCTGTAAAAAAAAATCTAGGATTTAAAGGAGCAAAGAGAGAGGGAGAAAGGAGGAAGTATGGAAGAAGAGGTGGGATGAGGAGGCCCATTAAGGTGGGGAAATTGAAGCCTTTTGCTGTTAAGCATTCTGCTTGTGCCCATATTTCCCTGATGGTACTACAAGATTCACCAGGCCCCAAGTTATCCAGATGAGACCGGCAAGAATTAAAACGCCATATGTTCAGGATGGCACCTCGGCACAAATCAAACGCTCCTGTAATTTCTCTCAATACAAAAGGGGCCTCTAACATTAGGCTCTTTACGCTTTACTGGTTTGTTTATTTCCACCCCCTTTTTTTTGTAGTTTAGATGCTGTGATTTATTCTAATTTCCTGACGGCTTCTGCTGCTCTATAGGCTGAGTGAAATACTTGCGTTGGTGGGATGCTGGGAAAGGCCTATGTTCAAAACTCACTGTGAATTCAAATTTTGTATTGTGCTTTCCCCCTTAGAGAGAGCAACTGGATTTGTTGTACTTTCCTAATATATTCAAGTATCTTATATTTTAGTGTTTAGATTTGTGGCATTTTTTATTGTCTGGTTTTTATTTTTATTTTTACATTTTTACTTAGTTCATTTTAGAATGGGTTAAAGTTGGTAATGTATTCTTTAGCTTGTTCCTTTCATACACTCTTAATTAGACTTTGTCTGCTAAAACACTTGTTTGGTTAGGTTTGGGGCAGCATATTAGAATAGAACAGTGTTGAGAGTTGTCACTTTAGAGCAAATAGGTTGGAAGTTCAATTACTGGCATGTTCTCCCTCTGCAAAAAAAAAAATGTATTCTGAATGATTTTCTTTTTCTTTTGTTTTTTATTCAGCATATTTGGAAATATTTTTTTTAAAGGTGGAAGAGGTGTGGCATGACAATCCAGTAGCTTTTATCTTGTAAGAAGGTGGAAAAGCTACTTATCATCTGCTGCTCCAGAGGTAGAGCACCGCTAATCTAATGGTAGCCGCCTTGATGTTTGAGGGAAAACTACCTCTGCTGGTTAATCTTCCGCTATACAGACAAAAGCTAGAGCCAGATTTGCCACCAGGAATCAGCAAAGCCAGGGACCCTCCTTCGCCTGCTGCCCGGCATACATCGCACCCAACCTTGATGGTCCTCCCCGCAGGTGGTGGGTCCACGTGTAAGTGGCCTCCTGTAGTCCTTTTGGGCTTCGCCCGACCAAGCCCCAGGAGCCAAGGCTTGACCACCAAGTGCTCGCCAGCAAGCACCCCCCCCCCCCTCCTCCCCCCAGGCCTGGGTCTAGGGAGGTGCCCTGGTTTCCCATACTGGGCGAGGTGGTTGGTGTTTTGTCATCAAGGGTTATGGATCAATCTTTGTCTGTCCCCTCCCCCAAGGCCTGTTTGCCATGGGAGACCCTACCAGGGGCTAATGCCCCAAACAACATAGCCCCCGGGATCACAGGGCTCTTCAAACCCCTCCACCACGTTAAGGTGGTGATTCTGTGGAGGTGGAATCGCCACTCCGGCAGAGTGTGGTAGCGCTCTGCCTCAAGTGGATGAGTCTAAGTATCTGGGTGTCTTGTTCACGAGTGATGGTAGAATGGAGCGATAGTTGGATCCATGGGTTGGGCCCTCGTCCTCAGTAATGAGGGTGTTGCTTCGGTCAGTTGTAGTGAAGAAAGAGCTGAGTCGAAAGGCAAAGGTCTTGGTTTACTTGTCTGTCTTCGTTCCAACCCCTATGTTGAGGCGTGGATCATGCCCGAAAGAATGAGATCTCCCGGATACAAGCGGCCGAAATGAGCTTCCTTTGTAGGGTGGCTGGTCTCAGCCTTGGAGAGCCGCTGCTCCTCCACATCAAAAGGAGTCGGTTGAGGTGGTTCAGGCATCTGATTAGGATACCTCCTGGACATCTCTCTTTAGAGGTGTTCCGAGCACGTCCCACTGGTAGGAGGCTTTTTGTAATACCTAATAGTTGCTCACACATTCCTTATTTTAACTCCATCTTCTAACCTTTCACACCATTTTTTATCAATATTTTTATTCACTTTAGCAAGACTGAGCAGTTACTGTGTTACTGAGTGAGTTTCTTTAAGCAGTTTTTAACAGTGTTCGTGAAGTAAATCACCTAAGAAAGGGCAGACAATTTCAAAGCACAAGCAATGCAGTCAGGTAGACCTATAAAAACCCGTGCCAGGACTTTGTGGCTGAACAAAGATCTCTACTATATTTACCTTTCTTCATTCAAGTTTTGTAATCATTCTTGTTTGGCTTGAAGTTGAATGTGTAAAACGTTTAGGTAGTTTAAAGCAGCAACCTAAAGTTTAAGTTCATCTCTGACAGAACTTTCTAGTATACTGTGGTTGTGAACTTGTCTTCATGTTTCAGCTCCTTGCCTCTGTCTCCTGTCGACCCTTTAAATGACGTCTCTTCCCATCGCTGTATTTTTATGGTTTTCCTCCTGCTTTAACCGTGCCCGTCAGCCTTACTCACACCCATAATTGTGTGTTTTCAACCTCTGCCATCTTCAGCTAATTTAACAGCAGACTGAAACGGAGTGTCCCCACCCCCACTTTAAGACAACTACCACCCCCACCCGTCCCCTGGCCCCCACCACAGGCAACGTGCTGAGTAGCAATCAGGAGTCTGAATGGGCTCCTTCCCTCAGCAGACCCACGGCTGATTCTAGAGCTAATAGTCATTGTTTGAAGTAACACTGCTGCCCTGGCATTTGCTTAACCTTCTGTCTTATGCACAAGACAAAGTCAATGCACAATCCCTGCTTAATTAATATCCTTCCTCTCCCACTCCTCCTCACACTCCCCTCCTCTTTTTTTCATCCTCGAACAGAGAAAAAAAATACAGATGGAAAGTGTCACCTGTAATAATTTATGCTGAAATGTTAGTTTGTATTTAGCAAACTTTTCTTCTCATTTTAAAACTAACAGGGCTCAGAGCTTTAGGTATTTTGCACTTCACAACTCGGCCTGGCCCAGCTGGGGTACAAACCCGTGTCTGGGGTTTTTGCATTAGCTCTTATGGCCCAGGTCCACTGCGATTTCTTGGACCTCAAGACCAATGGTTCCAATCGGGCCAGACTGCTCAGCCAAATTTGACTTCAGCTTCTGCTGCTCCCTGATTGGTTCACTGAACAAAGGTTTAGGTCACACAGATAAGACTTTACGTGAATTGTTTGCAGTGACTGTAATGTTTTTTTTCCACATCGACCACACAACAACAGTAGCGAGCTAACAAAAAGCTAACATTAGCTTACCATTAGCTGACTCTCTGCTCAATGCAAACACTAGCCGGTTAGGATAAGGCCAGGCCAGTTGGGACCGGTCAAATTGGGGTTTACAATGAAAAAAACACCTTTTATAAACTGTGTCAGGGATGTTTTACTAATGCACCAGGTGAAGCTTCCATCCTTTATATCACAAAAAACCCTAGCTCTCACCTACTACTATTTGGGGTATTTTTAATTTGTCAGTGAGAAATGGTTGCAAAGGTAGTTAGGTGGTCAGTGCCATGGTCTTGTAATTTTGAGTATGTGGGTTCAAGCTCAGGTTACATCATGACGGACAGTTGACATAAAACAATTGTCAAGTCTCTTGTGTGAGTTTGCTCACTGTGGCAACTCCAGTCGAAGGTAACAACTGAAAGAAAAACAGCAGTAAGATATGATTTCATTGCTGCCTCTTAAATAAAACATTTCATTTTTGATGTTTAGGGTAGCTCTTCCTATTTATTTTTCTAAAACATAGAAAGGCTTGAAAACTCTAACCACATATCAAGCTGTACATTTAAAAATGAAGAGGAAATATTGCTGAATGGTTTTTTTTCAGTTGCAAAGGTCAGCACTCATGATCAAAAAAGTACAAAATTCAAAAGGTATATTCAGTATAACAGAAAAACCTTAATGTACTTTCATTGCTAAAGAATGCTCATTGAAACCCAAGATCTTGTTTTAGTCAAATATTGTTTTTGTTTTTTTTTGTTTTTTTAAATGCAACCTGAACTGATTGCATAAAATAAACCAATGCTTGGAAACTACAAGTATAAAAAAATTTTGTGTGCAGTTTAAAATATGTTAGCAACTACATGTAACATCAAGGTAATTGGTGTTGTTGGTAATCATTGTGTTTGCATGACTGCAAAATGATCATTGCATTAGTACAGAGAGAAAACCCACGTATGCGCAGAGAGAATATGCAAACTTCACCCAGAAAGGCTCCAGGCTGAGAGACAATTCTGCAGTCTTCTCAGTGAGAGGAACAGCTCAAACAATGAAGGCACCATGCTGCTCATATTTAAAGCTGAGTCATAACTAAACATCACTCATTCTTTTCAGACAGATTACAAACTCTCCTGAGATCCTGGGATGCTTACAGTTTGATCCCCACTTCATCACACATCTTTAGTTTTTATATACTTTTTGGTACTTTTATTATCTCTGACCTTGAACTACACATTTGTAAATCATCAGTTTGGAATTAATTTATTTTTATCTACAGTCTCACGTTGTTTAGGACAACATATAGGATTTCCAATTTTTGGAAGAAAAAACGCAGAAGGGTGAAGGGCTGACTCTGCTGTTATGTTTTGTGTTTTACAGTAGAACAGGGTCCATCTGGACTGACTGGTCAGTCATCCTTCTCCCCAACTGTGTGTTTAGAGAGTGGGCCCTGCCCCTCTCCTCCATCCTCCCTCACTAGGAATGTCCGATGAAGCCGATGAAGTGGTCAGCAGTTGACAGGTGCTGCCATGGCTGACGGGCCAAACACAGTGTGTGTAACGGTGCTGCGCAGTGTGCCGGCCCCATGTGCTGCAGAGCATGGCAGGAACAAAGCCACCGGGACGTCGACGTGGTGACATCTCTGTCGGTTAGACTCTCCTTCACCTGCTGCACTTTACTCACCCTCTCTCACATCAAGAACAAAGTCAACACGGATAAGTTTAGTGTTTTTCTATGTAATAATGCAGTTCTTTGGGGAGGTTCTAATGCACAAAATATGACTTTGTGACGTTGAGGCCTGTGCTGTGCTGAAATCTAGTAAGTGGTAGATTTTCCATTCTGATGTAATTTTAACACTTTAAGTTTTTTTTTTTTCCGCACAACTGAAACAAGTTAATTAAAAAAAAAAGAGTGTTAGAATGTGCTTGATTAAAGCTTAGGCAGATAGGGCAAACACAGTCAGGGTGTGAAAACCGGGACCAGACACACTCAAGTGTCTCAATTCAAGGGGTTGCAGGCAACGTAGGGGCACATTTGTAGGCCAGTTACATCACTTCTTCATGACGTAGGCTGTCACAATTCATAGGCTCCTACTCATGCAGCCTGCAAAACCCTGAAAAATGTAGGCTGCATCTACGCTATCATCAAGTGTTTAGACAGCTTCACATGGCTACCACAGGGGGTTCAAAGATTTTTCTGACATACATAAATGAGACAAAGCAACACTTTAAATATGTTTTTGATGGGAAAATTATATTACATAATATAAAGCTCAAAAAACTGTATTTTAAAATTACCCCCCAATTTAATGCTTTTTTTTATTTTATTTATGTGTAACATTTTTTATTTTATTTTATAGAAGTTTATGAAGTTATATCTCCTGTGAAAGATGTGCATGTTGCATTTTGTTCTGCAATTACCTCTAAACTTGATGTAATTTGTTTAAAACTTGTTGAAACACAAGTGTTGGGGTCATGAAAAGTTAGAGAACCCTTGATTTAGAGCAGCACTTAATATTTTCACATAGATAATCATTGTAAACAGATATCATTAATATGCTGGTAAAAATACCATCATTTTTGCAAGTATTTGTTCTTGCAAAATAACCCAATTCTCTGAACTGAAACTAATATCAATATTGATACAGGGATGCTGGTATCAATACTACAGTAAATGTGTTACAGTTCACCTTTCACGTAAAAGGTTTCTGAGTTCTATGTTTAAGAAATTTATACAAGATGAAAAACATCTTATTTGTTATTTTTATTTATTTAAAAATGTCATTAAAGTATATATCGTGCTGTACAGGTGCTGGTCATAAAATTAGAATATCATGAAAAAGTAGATTTATTTCAGTAATTCCATTTAAAAAGT
>JAUBOC010000089.1:6008326-6019535 GCA_032275365.1 Anablepsoides cearensis
AAGTCAGGAATCTGAAAATGTAATTAGGTCAATTCGACCAAATTTGACTTAATCCTCATTTCGATATGATGGGTCACCTATTTAGAACCTGGTACTAAATCAGATATATATCTGGTTTTCATTGCGACCTCGTCTTCAGTCACAGAACAGAAGTCCAGTTGCTTCGTCTTTTTTTGTCTGTTTCCATGTCTTGCACGACTGAGAATCCACAAAAGTATATGATAGTAACGTTGATGTTGGACCGTGTCGATACTAAAGTTACTGGATCAATACTTTATAGTTCTTCAAGCAAGTCCCTCTTGTTTCATAAATACACGCTGTACCAGAGCAGCCGGACAGAGGCAGGTTTAAATGTAAACAGTGAACTACACGAGCATGTCAGATGAACTTTTTCTGTTTGCACAACAACTTCAGAACCAACACGCTAACATGTAGCATCTACCTTTTTACCTGTAAACAGTGAGCTGAATGTGACGTCACAGCATCTTCTGCACATGCAAGATTTCAAATCTTTCCTAAAAATGCACTTTGTTCGTGTGTTTTTTTTTAAGTTAACTCAATAGCATTTTTTTATTCCTTCCCAAAATATACCTTTAAGTGTAAGGCACTCTGACAGCTTTACTGTGCCCTACTGAAAATAGCCAGACCCCCTCATCCTTCCCTGTGGCCTGTCAGAGGCCACTTTCCCTGGCCCCTCAATCTCTTTGTGCAAGCTGGGATCATTAATGAAGTGGCCTTCTCATGGATATTGACCAGGCTGTCAGCTGGCCTACCACACTCACTAATAGGAGTCATTGGTCTTGGCTTAAGGCCTGACAAAGAAGAGACTGAAAAGGAAGAAAATCAGCAAAAAAAAAAAAAAAATCTTTCCTCGCTTCAAGGTGGGTTCTGTTTTTAGCCTGCAGGCAGCAAAATCTCAGTCTGGGCTTAAGATGCTTCAATGTGCCACAAAGTGCTAGAAGACTTTACTCTTGAAATGAAGGTTTGTGGGAAGCAAATACACAGTAATATAATGCTACAATTGCTTAAAGAATGTAAGCAAAGCCACAGTTGGTGTGTTGGGAGAGCAGCAAGCCAAGGAGAGCTCATTAAAATAGATGTGATGGTAGAATGGCACTCTTTAGAGCCCGAGGCTTCTCTAAGACTTTTATGAATCTAAGTAATAATATGTGACATTTTCATATTAAATGGCTGTGTATCACTGGTTGATACAACGGTAGTTCACCGTAATCAGTGTCATTCTGTCCAGTTCATGAAAACTATACTGAGCAGTTTCAAACTACCAGCATCATTATTCAGAAATGTTCTCTGTGGACACGATGCAATTTTGGGAAAGTTTGTGGAAAAAACAAGATAACCTGATAATCATACCCACTATATGGCAGAAAAAGTCCTTCTGTATCACAAATGTGTAGGTACGCTTAAATTGCAAATACTCCAATCTCCACCCTTTTTTTCTACCATAGTTGCATAAAAGCTGGTAAACAACAAAGTCCAACTTTTGATATAAAAACATTAACAATTATTTGGTAATTATGCGTTACAATATTGTTTCTACAATTACTCGCATTATCAAATATTTTCTATTGCCAGTTCCCAAAACTTAACACTGAAGAAGCAAAAGACAAGCTCAGATTCAGATGAGCCTAACGTCAACCTTACACTTTGGAAAAAAAAAACCACCAAACACATTTACTGTATCTACATTAGACAAAAAAAATATGATGTCACCTCCTTGTCATTTTAAAGCATTAACTTTATATCAGTGTGTGAATGTGTGTGTGAATGGGTGAATGCCTGAAGTGTGAGGCACCGTGGGGTTCAAGTGGATTTGATAAGATGGTATATAAGTTCAAGCCATTTACCATTTATTATTGACCATGACCCAAATTGTCTACCAGGTAAATTTGAAAACACATCAATCTGGTATTGATGAAGCAACTGTTCTGGGTTGGATTCAAGGCACAGGGAGGTTCTTTGTATTTTGCAAATTAATATATAGTTTGAGATTCATTGAAACCCCTCGCTGAGGTAAACGTTTGGATGGCTTCAAACTTCTCTGTTTCAATCAGAACAAAACTACAGTTATTAGTTTTTGACCAAGTGGCAACTGCAGAACTTCTATAGATCTGGGCAGCTTGGAGATTTGAATTTTAACCTTGAGAAATAAGTTTATTTTAAATTGAGGCTTTTATTTTAAAGTGAAATTGTTGCTGACTAAAATGGCTTTAAATTGGTGATTTGAACACTGCAGCTTATCTTTTAACATGAACAAAAATGTTTTAACATATCTACCTGGTGCTGGCTTCATTTAATTTGCTCCGTGTTGGTTTTAGAATTGAGTTTAAAGTTTTATGATGGTTTTAATATGGTTTTATTATAGTTTTATTATTATTAAGTTCTATTATAAGGCCCTGAATGAACAGGCTCCTGTATGACTGTATGGCCTCCACAGGAATGTGTTTCCTCCTGATTCCTTGGCTGTAATGATCATTTCCTTTTAGTTGTCCTGAGGTCCAGGCTGGTTCAGGTGATTGGACATTAGTTTCAGGTGTACAGTAGCTGTTAGGCTGAGGGTTGAAATTACACATTTCTTGAATCTAATATTTTTCATTATGTCACCAATCAGTTTCATTTAAAGTTTTGAGACTCTGTTTTAATTATTTTTCAGGTCAAGAGCTTGATAAAATAAATGTATCTGTCTAGAATTTTAATATATTAGCTTTTGTTGATTTTTTTTTAAATCAACACTAATATTTTATTATTTTTTTGAAAGTGGAAATGGTAACTCAGAGACAAATTAAACATATACAGTATATATGTGTGTAAATTTATGAGTTAGTTCTAAGGACATAAAGGATTATTAGGAAGCAAGGTTAGTGATGAAAAGGTCAGTTTTCTGGCCTTTCTTCTGTAGATCACCAGTTGTCTTTTAATGTGAGTCCCTGAGCGTTGTTGAGTTGAATTCCTGCGTGTGTGTGTGTCAAGCAAAGAGAAAGGCTGATGAACTTCACTTTCTATTAGGAGCAGACAGAGGCTCGTCGGCAATCAATAGGTTGAAGGACGAGGGTGCCAGAAAAATGAGAGCACCTTTGCTTCCTGACTGGTTGAAAAAAAAAGGGGGGGGGGAGGGACAAACTGAGAGGAGAACAATGAAGGCATATAAAAAAACAGCTAAAAGTAGTGCAGTAACACATGCATTAATAAGTTCAATGAGAGCTGTTTATGTCATCCGTCCAGGTCAGGAGGTTATCAGATCCAGCAGAATGTGTTTCCCTTTGTCAGCTCTTTGATTGGTCTTCTACAGTTACAGGATCCCTGGAGGTGAACGATCCACAATAATAAAAAATATATTTTTGGCCACAAGGGCGTGAAAGATTCCGCTCCTATCTCATCAGATTTACCTGGATTATTTAAAGAATTCAAGAAATCTGGTAATTTCAGAATGATGTTGGGGAAGTAAGACCACAACACTATATGTCATGGCTTGTACCATGAAAAGAATGTTGAAAGACATTTTTTAATTTCCAGCGATGGATTTTATTTGTCATGCCTTTCAATCAAAAATTCAATAAAATATACTTTTGTAATACCCCCCCCAAAAAATAAATAAATAAATAAATAAATAAATAAATAAATAAATAAATAAATAAATAAATAAATAAATAAAAAGAATGTAAATTAAAAGAAAAAGCTGTTTTTCTAAAATAATAGACAAATAAAGACATCATAAGAACTACACTGTTCTAAATATTTTCCTTAGAAAACTGACCCCCTGAATCCCCACTGGCCCAGAAATATGGGAACATGAGTGGCATCCCCTTTGATCCAGAGGTGTATTAATCTGCCTAAGTCATGGTTTGGTACACACCTCTTTATAAGGAGCCTTAAACTGGTACAAGTTCACAAAAAAACAACAACAAAGTACTCTTTTTTGTTTGTTTTATTTATGTATGTTAACTGGTCTTCCCAGAAGCAGACAAAGATAAAGAAAAAAAACATGGAGTGTTTGCTTCAATTAATTCGACCTGGATTTGATACCAAAGAAGCAATACAGTAAATATCTCCCACAGAGAAAAAAATAGAATGCAAAACATGATAAAAAATTAAGCACTCAGTCTTTCTGTCTCAGTTAGACGAGTGCTAATGTGGATAAGTGGCGCTTGGACAGGACTATTGTAAACAATTACACAAATGTCTGGCCACAATATCTTACAAAGTGCTAATTTTATTACGTAAATGCTTGCCATACTTGCACTTCTCATGTCCATTTTTAAACCAACAAACTTGTATTTTATTTAAGCTTCTGCATGTTGAGAGCAGCGATCACCTCTGACTAATATATTTCTTTTCTAGTTCACTGCACTCATCCAAAACAGCGATACCATGACATATATGTATTATTATATCTCTGTTAGACACCTTCAAACACTGAAGGAAAAAGTGGGTGAAAGACATTCTTCTGCATCGAGAACAGAACTGAGTTGTGTGACCCGGAGAGGTGAATCTTTCTCATAGAGGTGATAAAAGCTTCACTGCCTGTTTACAAGTCGTCAGCTGAACGCTATCTAACTCGAGTGCAGGCAATCGGTCTTCCTGTTTGAAAAAGAAGGAAAAAGCTGATAAACTTTACTTTCTATGAGGGGCAAACAGTGCCTCATCGCCTCAGCCACCCACCAATCAATAGGTTGAAGGACAAGGGTGTCGAAAATATGAGACACGTTGTTTTCTGACAAAAAATAGAGAGTTAAAATAAAGTGAGAGGACTGGAGTGAGAGAACAATGAAGGCATGTAGAAACAAAAATAAGAAGACCAATAAAAAGTGGTTAGCATGTATGTATGAGCACGGTACAATCTGCAATAAGAACTTCTGTGTCATTTGAGTGGGTCAGGGGGTTGTTGGCCCCAGCAGAATGTTCCTCAAGTCCATGGTCAGCGCTTTGTTTGATCTATGGTTACAGGATCCCAGGAGGTATAAAACTTCTATTCAGAAGGCACAGCCCATAAAAAAGAAATAAAAAGGGATTACAAGTGTCTAAAGTGTAGAATCTTCATTTATCTCATCTCTGAAAAAAGCATCTGTCTTACTTGTGCTCAGGGGTTTATAAACATTTTTACCTAATTTAATCTCTGGAAATAAGGTCAAAGGTCAGAAACAATGAATGATAGCAAATCTGCTTTATTAAACTTGGTTTTAACTTACTACAAAAATTAATTGGTGCGTTCCTCCAATTGTTTGCTTATGAATCCAAGCTGCTCTATTTTTGGCATGAAAGTCTAATGTGTACTGTGGTGTTACATATTTTTACTTTTCAAGCCTCAGCAAATTCAAATTTCTTTGTTTTTATTCAAGAATAAATATATTTAAACTAAATATTAAGGGAATGAGACACTTTTCCATCAAAATGATTGAGGTAAGATCTACCGATGCTGCAAAACAGTCAAAAAGCCTAAAGGGAAATGGTTCCACCTGGTGATGCGACGTAACACTTTCTTTGCTGCCGTAGTGTCTGATAATGACAACAACAAAGGACAAAGATGTAACCTGCGTTAAGGCTAACCCACAGACTTAGCTACAAGGCTAAGGCCTTCCTACGCAATTCTAATCTCCCTTTACTGCTCTGTCTGGGCTTTCTCTCATTGACATGGATTTCTTCAGTAGAAATTCAACTGGGCTAATCAGCCAAAAGAAAGAGGAGTTGTGAAAGATGACGTCAATTTTCCGTGCTGTCTCAGTTTGCCTGTAGTTTAGCAGTGGTAGTGGAGGAAGTGAATGATGCCATTCAGTCCGTGTTGACAAGGCTTCTAAATTAAATTAAATTTGTCTCACAAAGCCTGCAGCACTCTTTTACAGCCATCTCGTTCAGCTCAGTACTTCTCTCTTCCTAGTAGGGGTGGTTGTTTGCAGCGCACACAGCTTACTTCACGGTCAAGCTGGCGCACTACATACGTCATGGCCAAACGTTAGCGAATGGGTAAAATCAGATCCAATCATTTAAAACTCCAACAGAATCCACCTCTCCATCAAGCCATCAATCCTCAATAGTCCAGACCCTCTGTACGAAGCAAGCATCAAACAAGACGCTGGTTTTTACCAGGCTAATAAAACCCAGGTCAGACAGCAAAATATACAAACAGGAAACCAGGAGGTTAGAATAAACTAGCTAGTGCAATAATACAAATAACTAAATCTGACAATGAGTGAAGACGTGAAGGTAGTTTAAATGGAAAAGCTAAGAAGCGCTTCAAAACTAGTCATTGGAGACATAGGCTAGAACACAGTGTAAAGAAGTGTTCAAATATTGGAACCCTGAATAATTGTGCAGAAAACCAAGTTGGTTCCCAGTTTAAAAAGCTTTATTATTCAACTCTAAAACCTCCATTCATGCTCCAATAATGTGTGGCCTTGAGTCTAATCAGCACCCAACAAAACAATGGATTGTCTCTACTCCAGCTGCTGGTTACCTTAAAGTCTCCTGGTTTCCCTACAAACCACAAACTTTTAATTGAACACTCTGGCCACACCCCTGGGGGCAGTACCTTTTACGTCAGCACTGATATACCACAAATCTTAAACAAGTAGACCGAGCGAGGGTAGAGCAAACATGAATGCTTAAATGGCCGATGCATGATGAATAAGTGAAATCAAAGCAGTTGTGCTGGGTTTCCACCATTCATGCACACAACATCTGCAGTTGTTTTCTCTGACACCAAAGCTTTTTGAATCCAGGACTCACAGTGGAGGATTTAAAAAAAACAGTAATGGGGTCATTTGCACTTGGACACAGATGGCTGCCTTCAGTAGTTTTCTGCATTTGTGCGAGTAGATAAACAGTAACAATGGTGGGTAGCAGTGTGCTGTTTGTTTTTAACATGTAGGATCAAACCAACCTGATCTTCAGTCCAAATGAAAGTGTGTGTTCACCTCTTTGATATAACTCTTTTCAAGTTTGAGACTAAATTGTCTAAATGCATGTATATTGAAATCCAAAGAGGCACAGCATTACCCATGTTAATTGGCCACAACTGATATTGGAAAAATTATCAAATTTTCAGTTTCAGTAAAATTGTTCATGTGTAAATAGGCCCTTAAAAACAGAAAACATACTGAACACAGAACTGTCAAGATAAAACAAGGATTATACATCTCTGTACGCAGCGACAAATGAAAAAGAATCCAATCTACAAACATTAAAAAAAACATCATGACAGGCTGCATTTTTTTTATGCTGCAGTAGCTCAGTGGTCAGTGCGATGGTCTTGTAATCCTGAGTTAACAGGTTTGAGCTCAGGTTGTGTCAGGAAGTACAACTGATTTCAAACAATTGCCAAATCATCTGAGCAATTTGGCTCACTGTGGAAGGGACAACCTAAAAGAAAAAAACATGACAAGCTGTATGTTTTAACCAAACGTTAAATAAAATGTACAGTAAATAAACACATTTTTCTATTTTATGCTTTTTTGCAAAGCAAATCTTGGCATCAGTATTTTTGCTTGTATTATCCTGAACGTGAGTGCACATATGAATGTAACTGAACAGCCTTTTCTCTGGCCCTGTCCTCCTGACTAAAAGCCTTTTTGACATGAATTAGCATGTCGTCCTTAAAAGGTAGATGGGTCCAATTTTCCTCTAAAAGGTCTGTCTATAATGGGTACTTCGTCACAAACTTCAGCCTGCTCTAACCTTGAAAAAAAAGACACGTATACTTGTATTTTTTTTTCTTATTCACCCCCACCCATTCCACTTCTTCCTCTGCTAAAATAGAAAAAAAAGCAAGGATAAAAAAAGAGGATAAAAATACCATGTCACACCAAGGCTTATGAAAAAAAAACAGACAACAAAGATTTAATTTCCATAATGCATTCTAATGGATGGGCGATGTGTTTCAGCAGGTGAGAGCAGAGGCCAAAGGCTCCTCCGACAAACACAACAATAAACCTGTCAAGCACCATTATGCTGCAGATATTACAGGTTGTTAGGAAGTGAAAATGATGATAATTAACTAATTCAGCTATAATCTCATTTGTTTGAGCTCACCTCTTGCTAATACGACTTTGACCTAGATGCCTGAACATTCTAGACAGCATTAATGAAAGTATTAGGATGCTAATTTAGTGCATATATGTTTCCAGTTGTTGTACTGGTCTGTGATAAACTCTGGTTTGTAATTTAACAAGCTTAATATGTGACCTTAAGCTCTGTATTTTATTATTTACTAATGGCAGAAAGTGGACAATAATGTGTTTTACACCTGTCCCACCTGTTTATTTGTTACCAAAATATATTGTCTGTAAGTCTATTATTTCGTTTTTATCTAAAACTCTTTTATGACAGGTGGCAAGCAAGGCATTATTTGGAGTCCTAGGCCTTAATTATTTTATTTTCCAGTGATGTCTCCCTTCAACCTGAGAACTCAGTGTTGACATCAGCTGCTATGTTAAAAAAAATGTGTTTCACGGTCTTTCTAGGGATTTAAAGTAAGGTTATGTTCACGCTGCAGGTGTTAGTGCTTTCAATTTTTTGCTCAAGTCCAAGTTTTTTGTAGTGGAAGTTCACATGATGCTGTAACTATGACCTCCATCGTACTCCAGTATGAGCTCTCCTCAACATTGATGTAATTCGCAAGAAGTGACGTCACATTCAGCTTTTCGTTTACAGAAGTAAATATACTGTATATGCTACATGTTAGCATGTGCGTATTGATTCTGATGTTGTGCAATCAAAGCCTATTAAATAGTTATCTAACCCTAGCGACATGCTGAAAGTTAAACTAACTTCCGTATTGATCAGGTACCTTTAGTATCAATAGACCAACAATTAACAAAACAAAATGTTACTAATTAACTGAATGTTAGATCCAGTAGTGTATTTTATCATTTCTGATGATTGCAGCCATATGGTTTAAAGCAGAGAAGGAGAATTTGTGTGTCATCCATGTGTTCTTTCTGTCTTCATAACAAAGTTGGTTATGTTCTAACGGCTGGTGTAAAAGGTCTCACCTTCAGGGGTGTAACCAGGAAGAGACATGTCTATTAAAAGTTTGATTCATCATTTTGTGAGGGAGTTTTTTTTTGTTTAGTTTTGTGCTGTCTCTCTCTTAATGCAGCCTAGGTAAGGCATCAAGGTCTTTTCATTCAGACTGCTGCTGCTGGATACTGCCGAGGAGCTGATTGGAGTCAGAGCCAAGAATAGAGAATCAACTGGGTCTATATTATTCAAACTTTCAATTATTGATCACAATTTCCCTTCACTATGTTGTTATGGATGCTCAGATATCCAGGACAAGGCAAATTAAAATAAAAAGAAAAAACAGCTGGAATTCTATTCTGTTGCTGCAGACATGTGAAGTTCTAAGATATGAACTGCACAAGGTTGGTATAAATATTCTAAATACTTAGATCGATGGCTCACCCCCACAATACTGATGTAAAACTTGGATAAAATGTGGCATGACCACACAGACTGAGGTCTGATCAGATACTGTATGTATCTGATTTAGTACCACATACTGAAATTATCTGGTCAGGATTTGAAAATCTTGGATTTGTCATATTCAGATTGTTATAAAACGAAACCTGATTTGGGTCTGATTTGCCTGCAGTGTGAACGTAGCCCAAGAATTCAGTTTTAAATGACTGGATGATGAAATCTAAAAAAATGCGTATGTTGAAATTTAAACAGAATACACTTCATCATAATAAATTTATTTAAACTGACTTAAAGTTTTTTGAGTTTTCAAAGTTCTGGTTATTTCTTCCCTCTGCATTAAAAGCCTTGAACACAATAGGAGCGAGCAGTTTTACTGTGCAGATCACACCAACCAAGAATGCATACCTTAGTGCAGTGGTTTTCAATTCCGGTCCTCGTGACCCACTATCCTGCATGTTTTAGATGTTCCCCTGCTCTTCAGCAGGTATTTAAGTTCTGCAGAAGCCTGTCAATCACTCATTCATTTAAATCAGCCGTGCCAAAGCAGGGAAACAACTAAAACATGCAGGATAGTGGGTCACGAGGACCGGAATTGAAAACCACAGCCTTAGTGAGCCATTCTAGTGTTTAATTAGGTTCCTCAGCAATTTGTGTTCATTATGGTACTTAATTATTTACAAAGACGCATAGTAGCCAATTTTCATAATTCCTTATGTGATATTACAATATTTTTTCAATGTCTTTTTATTCTCATCTGACCAAAAATTTAACAGTTGCACGTGACAGCACGCATAAATACCTATTTAACTTCATACATGCAAACATGAACATGAACCTCATTTTACTCAACCACACACACCAACTATCGCTCACACGTTAATTGCTACCATAAAGGAAAGCACATGTTGACTCTGCACACTAACATGTTTTACTCATATGAAAAGCAACAGAAATGAGCACCTTCCTTTAGAAAACTTCTACACTATAATCTGCTCTTGACCAGGCACATTCCTTCAGCACATGGCGCTCAAGACTCGTCTCTAATAAATGCTTCATAGGCACTGGGCTCTGCATGTGTGTGTGTGTGTGTGTGTGGTTGGACTCATGATTTCTGGGCAGACTTTCATCCATTGCCAGCCCTGGCCGTGTGAGTAAGTAGGGGTTGAACTGCAGGATTTATTGGTTCCTTTGGTTCTCTGGTTCATATAGTTTGAGCCCAGGATGCCAGGATAAAAGCAGCAGTTTACTTTTCCTCTAAACCTCTGCCGGATGTGGCTCCATAACCTACCTCACTGCGTCTTTAGTGTTTCCTGAATGGGATTATAAACTGTCTGAAATTCTTGGGTGAATGGAAAGCTTGTCATACAGATAACGATTTTTCACAAAGATCGGTGGAAGTGTTTCAGCTTGGTTACAGTTCAGATCAGTAGTTTCCATCCGTTCATCAGGTGTGTAAATATCATTAGTTGTGTTTCCATTGCAAATGTGCACAAAACTTTGTTGATATTCTGGAAATGTCAAAAAAATACAATTTCGCAATTGCAGTGTTTCCATTAGGTAAGAAATGCTATTAAAGTCACCCAAACATGCTTGTTCTCGCGATAAGTCATTACAAACATGCCGGCAATGGATGTAAACAATCATGCATATTGCTACCATTACACTTGCGCTCATTGGGGAGCTGACTCTCTGTAGGAGCATTTTGCTCCTTCAGTTATTTTCTCCCCATCCCTCACCACACACCTCCACCCTCTTCATTTTCAACTCCACTCATGTA
>JAUBOC010000089.1:6031499-6042945 GCA_032275365.1 Anablepsoides cearensis
CTCTGAGGAATGCTTCCAGCACCTTGTTGAATCCATGCCACGAAGAATTGAGGCAGTTCTGAAGGCAAAAGGGGGTCTAACCCGTTACTAGCATGGTGTACCTAATAAAGTGGCCGGTGAGTGTATATTTGCCCTCCCTTGGACTAGAATCTGTAAAACACATCTAGTTCCTTGCTATGATGATTCTGCTTGAATAATCTGCCTTTCACTTTGAGCACAGCAGCTTCATCTCTTCCCGGCAGCTGAGCATCTTTAGGTCAGTATAAGTCATGTGGCGATGATGATGGTAAATCTAGCAATACTGCCTCCAAAACCCATGTCAAGTGATCTGCTAACATCTGCCTTTAAATAAAAAACGATTCATATCTGAATATTGTCCATGTTCCGGTTATTTCCCTTATGTCCAACAAAACCGCTGCAGCACAACAGCTCTATAAATTATTAGGAGAATTACATCAAATCAAAACAGAGCTCACATTTCCAAATATAATAAGCACAAATCCGGGCAGCTAACACCTAGCTAGGACTGCGGCGCAGTCATCTTAATCACATGGCCAAAGCCGGCGAGGTCTTTATGGAGGAGTGATTCATAAGGTGGGGCCTCAGACGCCACCACTTCATAAAAGAGCATTAGCTGTAAGAGCTCCTGTGTCGTCCCCACTGCTTTAGGACTGCCATGTCTCTTAGCGTCCCTGCAAGCATCTTATTAAAATGACACCTCCCTTACGCCGTCTCCACCAAGGGTCACAGCAACAGACATTACCTGCTTTGGGATTTTAAAGAAGGTACAAAAAAATGAGCTCCTGTGTTCAATGTCTGGAAAACAAAAGAAAATGGAAGGAAATGGATTGAGTCTGTGTGAGGGCCACTTTATTTTACCTGGTTAATATTTGTTTGTCTTTCGTATCATGACAATTTTATTATTTATTAAATCTACTTTCTTCATCACATTCTGAAGAAATTGAAAGGTTGTTGGGGTTTTTGTCCAGATGTATGTGTGGGTATCATTTGTTTGTAGCAAAATATCTCATCAAGCAGTGGATGGAATTGGTTTAAACTCTCAGGATGTAAATATTGAGTTTACATCTACAACCTGAGGTGTCAAGCAACAAGTACAAATACTTTGTTACGTTACTTAAGTACACATTTTGGTTATATGAACCTTACTGCAGTAGTTGATTATCTTTTAGACAACTTTTCACTCCTTACATTTTCGCAAAATTATCTGTATTTTATATTTAAAAAATTGCAAAACGTTTTTCATTTCTATTTTACTTTGGCTTGTTTGCACTCCAACTTGTCCTTGTTAACATTTTTATATGGGATTATAGTTATTTTTTTCTTTAGAAAAATGTTGTTTGGGGAGGTGGGGTTGTGTTCTATGGATCACTGTAGCAGCCTCAGCTTTTGTCCTTTATGGCTTTTTCCCCCTCTTTACCTTACTTTTACTTTATACAGTAAGTACTTTTAAAACCAGTACTTTTTAAAATTTTTATTTCTTTATTAAATCAGTAAAACAAATAAATAAAATGAAAATAAATAAAATGAAAGTAACCAGAAAGATCTGCTCGCTTTTTCCCCCAAAATTAAATTCAAACAAAAAACAATATCAGGTTTTTTCCAAACAACAATTAATGCCCCACTTCTTTTTTTATATACCATATTTTTTCAACAAACTATACGTCATCATTTTCTTAAATATACACATTGTTCTAGTAATTTTAACACCAATCTTAAGATTATTTCAAAGTAGTCTTCTTTGAATTGAATTACTTATTTCCTTTAAACTGGTTTGAATCTGTGAATACCAAATCCTTTAAGGTCAAAGCAACTCTTTCTCTTAAAAATTTTGGACTGGATGTTTAAAGGTTATATGTTGATATGACCTTATACCTAACCTGTAAAATATTATATTCAACCAAATCAAATAAAATTTTTATATTTTAAACTGATAAAATAACATATTTGTTGGGTGACCACAATGTTTACTTCCTACAGCTCTTTTTTGTAAAGTAAAAAAAAGGTATTTGCAATTTCAACATACTTTCCAAAACAAAACAATTGATTAAATGCAGAACAATCATACGTTAACAATATATACATAGCTTTAATTACTATTTTACTATGCAATTAATTTAGCTTTCCTAAGTAATAGGTATGAGATTTAGATAAGATTATCTTTTTTGTCATTGCACAATACTCCATAACCGAGACACTGTGGGGCCTTTTTCACTAACGTATTTGCATGTTAGCTTTTCATTAATGATGATACCCCAAAATGTCACCTCTAAACTACACTTTTACTGGAGTTGATACTTTGACTTCTACAGAAGCTTTTAAAACCCTACTATATATACTTTCTTTCTGAGTAAGGACATTGAATACTTTTGACACCTCTGTCTACAACTGATTAAGGGTGTATTCAGACCTGCACATTTGGTTCGCTTTAATCGAGGCAGACTTCGTTTCCAGCATTGGTCTGGACCTTTTGTGCAGGTGTGAATACACTCATGCGAACTCTGGTGCGGATCAAACAACCGGTTTTTGAGGTGGTCTCGGTCCGCTTCCAAACGAACTCTGGTGCGGTTCACTTTAGTTCATGTCTGGTGTGAATACAGACCGGACTTGAACTGAACCAACTGCATAAAACATGCGCCTTTTTGGACTTCATGGGCCACCGTTGCTGTAGTGGGTCAGAACACGCAGAGCACCTCATCTCCTTTGGGCTGCAGCACAATTTTACCAATGCCACTCCAAAATTAGAATATTTTCATTTTTTTCTGGGTCTGTGCGCTCAGCCCTGCCCCCATCCTTTCTGTCCAATGGGAGCAATGATTGTCACCCTCATGGCTTTGTTTACAACTTATAGTTTGTTTGCTAAAAAGCACAATGTCAATGCAAACCGCACCAAATGAAAAAAATAAAGTCCACTTTTAGTCCGGACCAAACAAACGAACCAAAGGACTATCCTGGTGTGAATACACCCTAACTTTTATAGGTAGTCACATTCAAGATGGTTGCCACAGCTAATTGACCTACCCTTACAAGAATATTGTAGCCAGTGTTACATTTCCATTTATCCATTATCTTCTACTTGGAGTCAGGTCGTGCAGTTTGAGCAGGGAGGCCAAGACCTCTCTTTTCCCAGCCACCTCTTCCAGCTGTTCTGGAAGGATTCCAAGGCAGCTGAGAGATAGTGGACATCTATATGGTGGTGCAGAAATGTTTCATTTACAGATTAATTAAAATATGTCAGCAACAGAAGACTTTTCCATCCAACCTTACATGTTGGAGACAGAGGAGAATGAAGACAATGAAACTGTAGTTGTTGAGTTCAGACCTTATTTGGCAATCCTGTCGCTAATTCTGTGATGCAATAGTTCAGAAAATGTCATGGAAAATAGAGTTACCTGAATGGGTTAAAAATACAACTTAAACAGAAACCAAAGTTTCTATGCAGCACCGGGAGAAACTAAATTTGTAGAGACTTAAAGTATGCAACAAAATACATTTAGTGGCTACAAAAGTGGATTTTGCATGATACATCCCCTTTAAGGTATTTTTTTTTTACATAAGATTCTTTTAATCTAAAACTTCCATGCAAAATGGCGGGCAATATGCACTTCTGCAAAAATGTTTTCTTCAGTGTGAACTAGTATATGCTTCTATTATAGACACAGAAAAATGGACAAGTAGGAAACTGTATGTGTTTATTTAATAGTATTTCCTTTATTTAAATAAAGTTGTTGCATCAGAATATAAAAGGTTTGTAGGACAAAATTTTATGCAGACCCACTCTGGAAAATAAATGCATGTCTTCTGCCAAATACCTCACTTATTTAAACACAGTCCTACTTATCCCCATGAGAATCAGTGGAGAGTGCTCTAAATTTCATCCTGCCTCTGCTACGAGTTAACCTGTAGTTTCTGAATACAATCAGGGAATTGCCCACTGTTATTGCTACCTGGCAGACTTTGACAATAGCTCTGAATCTGCACCCAAACATGTCAGTGAATCTGTGTATGAAGAGAGGACACAATAGCACTGACGGCTTCGGCTGATGTATCAGCTCTTCGCTTTCCTCGGGTCTACCTGACACCTCCAGAAATTGAAAACGGCAAGGGCCTTGTTCGTCGACGAATGGCCCCCGCAGTGCAGGACGCACACAAACACACGCACACGTCTGGGCATTTCTCATTCATGGAATATATATTCCCGTCCAGCCCACATGCAAGAGATATTTTCAAACTTGAATGAAATCTAAATGAAATCTTAACATACTTGTGCGGCTCAGTGCATCCCTCACGTCTCGCCCATGCTCAGTGGAAAGTTCATCGTAGGGCAAGCCTGGATAATAGAAGGGCTGGTTTGGGTTTTATTGTGGTTGCTGCAACTTTCTGATACGTGAACAACTTGCTGTGATATGAGGAGGACCGCTCAGGGAAGACGTCACATCAGTTACCAGGTATCACTGGCTGTGAACCAGCAGGCAGGTTTAAAATTGACATTTTATTGCCCACCGCAAAAGGTGAAAGGCTGAGGATTTGCCTGTATCTGTGAGTTCTTTTCACTATTGTGTTTATAAAATATGTAATTAATCATTGGCTGAATTAGGACTCAATATGATCACCACAACAAGCTGACTTTAAAAACACACAACGGCTAAAACTCAGTTTTACAGACATTAGGCTAAAGTTTTGTGTTGTAGAAGCACATATTCTAAGATTTGTTTTTAAAACTTTGGAGTCGACTTTGTCAACAAAATATTTTATAAAGGACAGGATGGATTAATACATCTTTAAGTAAATAATCATGGGATGTAAATCCACAACTAATTAACTTTTGGAGACAAACCAGTGACCAAAAGAACAATTCTTTGGGCATTTCCGACTAGGAATAGATCTTGAGGAGGACCCAGGACACGCTGCAGAGACCATGTCTCTTGGCTGGCCTGGGAAGGACCTTGGACTTATCCCAGAAGAGCTGGAATGGGTCTGGGCCTCTCTGCTCAAGCTGCTGCCCCTATGACCTGACTCCAGAACAAACGCAAGATAATGGAAGGATGGATAAATGGAGCCAAGTGATATTAGTAAAAACAAAATTGGATATAGCTCTAAATAACTTACAGATGTTACGCTAAAAATTGGTATGGTAGCAGCTGAGCATCATCCCCAACACATACAGTATTTCAAGCACTAAGCATTGTGCAGGAGTTTGCTTAAAACATTGGGATTAACTGTCACCACTTTTTTTGTCTGTTAGCAAAATATCTCATAAACCACTGGGCAGATTTTAATGAAACATCAGAAAGAAATGACTGGATGTACAACTACAGTTGATTAAGTTTTAGAGTTCCCCAAAATTAGGATGGCAGCCACAACTAATTAGTCAACACACAAATAACTAGGGCTGTGCATACAAATCAATACAGCATTATATCAATATTTTTTTTAAATTATATCATATTGGCTGGTGGTTCAGTTGGTAGAGCTGATGCCTCTCAGCAAGAAGGTTGTCGGATCAAATCCCAGACTGGGGACCTTTTTTGGTACAGTTTGCATGTTCTCTCCGTGAATGTGTGGGTTTTCTCTGGGCACTCCAGCTTCCTCCCACAGACCAAAAACATGACTGGTAGGTTAATTGGTAACTCTAAATTGTCCTTAGGTTGTTTGTCCTGTTTGTCTCTATGTTGTCCTGTGATGGACTTACAACATGTCCAGGGTGTACTCCGCCCCTCGCTCACTGACTGCTGGATACCAGTGACCCCCGTGACCCTGAAAAGAAGAAGCAGGTATAGATAATGGATGGATATTATATTGATTTTTTTTTTATTTTTATATTTATGCCACCCCTTCGCCACCATAAATATATTATTTTATAATGTTTTGATGGTTTTGTTGAGCCAGTGGCATTGAGCAATAATTATAAAGTAATCAATATTGAATCAAGCTGCACTGTATCGAGAATTTTATTCTACCCTGAGCTCTGTATCAAAAATTGTATTTAATCGCCATGTATTAGGTGATACCTAGTCCTACAAATAACTGTATCTGGGTCAGTTTCATAGATATTTACTGGCATTTATTGTGTTAGTAGATGATAATTATTTACAACATGTTTTATTCACAAACATGTAAGATCTTGATACCTTTATATACTGTATATGCATTACAGTTTTTTAAGGTTTGACCATAACAGCTATTTCCATCCCTTCATTGAATAAGACAATCGTATTTTAAACCCCTGCCATAAAAGTAGGTGTGCTTTCTATGACTGGTAGGTCTTTAATTTATTAATTTCAATTGCTCTATGGGGTCATGATTGCAGTAATTATAATGTGGGTGAAGCCAGGACTCAATGTCCCTTTTTTTCAGCCTTTATAACTGGGAAATCCTGCAATACCTCCACATCTTCCAACCTTTATGTTTTACCCTCACATTAGCAGTTATACTCAAATCCATTTGCTGCTGCATTAATAAAATCAATGGGGAAAGTCTTCAGCACCTATTTAAATAAATGTATTAGTGTCACAAGAGTTCCAGCCTGACATGTCAAAGCAGCTACAGTTATTGCTCATTGCCTAAGCCATTAATTGATTTTTTTTCTCCCACATCCTATAATTTAATATGTCCACTGTATGTCAGGACGTTCACTGAGCAAACAGCCTCTGCTGGTCTAAAAAAGAATAGAAACAAAGGCAGTTCACCACATTAAGTCAGACAACTTAATTCCAACTGTGCAAATTGCACTCGTTTTCTATTGTTTCAACTAAGTGGTTTCAAATGTGGCTGTGACTGCTTCCACTTATGCGCTCTTACACGAGATGAGTCACCTAAAATCCCCCCGTGAGTGCACTCAAAGACAAAACAACTTTTAAATGTGTTAATATGTGTTATTCAGGGCAAAAAAAATCACTTTGCATCATATTTGATGGTGAGTCCATTATTTAACATTCTGTAGAAAATCGCACAATTCTTGAAGCCCCTTGTTTTTGTTTGTTTGTTTGTTTTTTGGAACATTGTGGCTCAATGTTTTTGGTTTTATCAAAATTTATAAAAACAAAAACAACATTGTGCTGTCATGAAAACTAGGCACCATAAACAAAACATGAAAAATTGGCACACAATACATAAAAAAATTTTAGTTTTAGAATTGTCTAGAAGGATTTCAAAACTGAAGGCCCTGTCACCCTTTAACATTTCAGACCATTTATGCCGACTTGTGAAAAAATTTTTATTACTGTTTTACTCATTTCGGCTATATTTCAATCTAATTGTTAGCATTACAGTAAAGATAAGTCTAAAAGAGGTTTCCAGTACAATTGTTTTGTAAATTCCATCTTCAGCTTAGACATCTGTAGTGTTGGACAAACCTTTCATATAAAACATCATAGTGTGTCAAGGCCTTTACTTTTGTACTAATAACTGAAATGCTAAGTTTTCAAGCTCTCCTATCTCCAGACAATTTTGACTGTATTCAAATTTTTGGGCTGAAAAACAAAAAGTAACATTGATCTAACTTTGTTCACACGAGTTATCTGACCCGACAAACTATTTTTCAATAAGTTTCATAAAATTTGGGGTGTTTTATTCAATTTTGTTATACCTTTGGAGTTTCTCAAATGAATGAAACAATATGTGGATAAAATGGACACACACAAGCAGTTCACACACAATTCAACTCTCACTCAAATGCAATCTGTCGTCACCTGCATCTTTCCCTCATGGGAATCATATGTAAAACATACAAGGTAAATCATTATCATTGTATATAAATCATAAATATGCTCACTGTCTGCTTGTGTTTTTTTTTTCAATTAGGTGCTTCACTACAGAAAAAAAAACATTATTAGGGTTAATTAAAAAAACAGACACATTTAATAAAATTGAAACTGATCCAGATGTATGTAGTTTAATAAGACAATTTTTTATTTCATTGTTAGTTGCTGCTTTTTTAAATGCCACTGATTTTGACACGTTGTCAATAACTGCTTTAAGTAATGAAAACTGAATCCCCAAATAAGTCAAGAATGTCATTGTATTAAAGCTAAAATATCCAATAAGTAACCCAGGCTGAAACGTATACATGAATGACACAATGTGCTGCTTGATGGGTTGACAAGTTAAACCCTGGTTTCTATATTATCCTAAAAAACACTTGCTTAAGTTTGGGCAACACAGTTTAAGAATCATTTAGTCTAAAATGCAACACTTAAGTTTTTATTTTATTTTATTATTTATCGTTATTTAGCCAGGCATTTGAAAATAATTCTTTAGATGATTTTCAAGGGTCCTAAAACTGTGATAGTGGGGTGGGTCAGCTGCTGATTGTGATTGGTTGAGACATATGTCTATCAAAAATACACACCTGATGCAAGTCATTGCTGATACATGGTGAAGGATGTATTTTACAGACATTTTACATCACTGTTTTTTAATTGTGGATTGGTTCAACGTAAAGGGATAGGGGGGAAACAAGGATATTACAACATCTTGATTACTTTATATTTCAAATTTTTACACTTTCAACACAAAAATCTTTAGGGGAAAGAAAAGAAAAATATTCAAATAGGAAAACTAACCATATTTCCTCTCTCCCTACCTGTCTCTGCATCTGCTGCCTCTTTTTTTTCTTCTTCTTCCTTCTTCTTTGTGCCTTCTCACTCATCACTCTGAGTGATGAGCCTCAGATGAACAAACGCTCTGAAGTCAGGCGGCGACACCGGCACACCTGATGTCGTCCACCGTGTTGACGAAAACAAGGATTTACACATATTAATGAATAAGACACCGTGACACCTTGGGAGAGCGGAAGGCAGAAATGCTGTGTGTGTGTCTGTGTGTGTAGGGAGTGTGTGTAGGGAGTGGACAAGGAGGAGGAGGAGGGTGGGAAGTGGAGTGAAAATGGAGGGAAGGGAGGTTAGCTTCATTTGGTATCAATTTAGGTGGTATTCCTTCGGGGGTATGCTAATATTTTCTGAGTAGCTATGTTTTTCTTTTCTTTTTTTTTTTTCCTGAGACTCTCTTTGTGACCGCTCTGCCTTGTTAGAGCTGTGGCCTCCTCTGTGGCAGAGAGTTGGAGATGAAGGAAAAAAAAACAACAACCAGGGAAATAAATAAATAAATGAGCGGAATCCAACTCCGTAGACCGATGGAGGTATGGGAATGGGGAGGGGAGGGAAGGAAGCACCTTGATGCCGATGTACAGCTGCTCTCTCCCGGCGCGCTGCTTTCACCTTTTCCAACCCCCTCCTGTCTGTCGAGTGACGCGTTTGATTTCACCGCATTCATACATCAGTGCACCCGTGCAATGCTGACACCTCATCTCTGCCTGCCGACTTTGGCGACCGAGGCCCTGCTTTGCATAGTGCATACCCTCCTCCTCCTCCTCCTTCTCACTTCCCCTGCTCCTCGTCG
This sequence comes from Anablepsoides cearensis, assembly GCA_032275365.1. Classification (NCBI taxonomy): domain Eukaryota; kingdom Metazoa; phylum Chordata; class Actinopteri; order Cyprinodontiformes; family Rivulidae; genus Anablepsoides; species Anablepsoides cearensis. The sequence continues at coordinate 6,040,917 of JAUBOC010000089.1, forward strand.
CTGTGACACTCTGCCCATCTTTAAAGAGAGAAAGATAGATCAGGAGTAGAAGACAGGTTTGGAAGGGGAGGGAGTGGGAGACTGCAAGTGACGGGTGGTGGTGGTGGTGGGGGGGGGGGGTGTATCTGGATAAAGGAATCAGAAAGAAAAAAAAAAAGAAAAGAGATGCTCCTCATTAATTTGTGCTATCTCTGTCCCTCATCTTCTCATGCATGCTCCCTGTCTGTTAGAATAAAAACAGGTTCTGGGTTCACGTCTTTGTTTCCTTTTTTGAAGCTTTATTTTTTTCTCTCTCTCTCTCTCTTCTTTAAAACAATCGAATGCCACGACCCTTTTCCAGCCTCCTCACACTTGTTATTTAAACAAATATTACAGCTCATTGTTGTGGTGAATTAAGACAATGCTTTTTCTTTCTTTCTTTCTTTTATTTCCTCGAAGCTCAGTAATTATTTTCTGTCTAATTAGTAAGCAGCGCTAACTGTAAAAAAGCACTTGCCTTGTTCCGCGACAACTTCTTTATTATAATTCCGGACCACATGGTCAGCGCAGAGCTTGGCACATACTCAGGACAATACGACAGCTCTGGGTTTTTAAATTTTTTATGTGCATATTTTCCATCTATGTGCTTGTTAATTGCATGCTTATTAGCTGTAATGAATTTAGAGAAAGAAATCTTGTGTGTGAATTTGAGTAGGGCCTGAACAGGAGGTGTTGGATTAATAACTGTACCGCTTACGACGAGGCAGCAGTTGAATAAACACAACATGAGTGTGAGTGGTTTGAAATGAGCCTCAGTGATTTCAAATATCCACATGTCATAAGAGAGGCTTGTGCGTCCCACTTAGCCGATTTAAAACGTCAATCTGTTCGTAGTTCGGAAGTGAGCGATCCAGAAAGCGTTACAATGAGGCCCATATGGTAACAGTTCTGAAGATTCAAGTGGCATCAGAACTTTTTTTTTTAATCAAATTTATTCCATCGGGTCAGAGTAAGGTTAATCATGGATGTATGTTTTTTTTGTTTGTTTGTTTGTTTTTTGATGTTATATAAATCATTCTAAGACTTTAAAGATTGTTGTAAAGCTGCCATAGAGGGAACAGGCTTAGGTTTTGAGTTTTATGCACACATTTATTCAATATAAACATGAAATTTCTCACCACATTGACTTCATATAAAAAGTAAAGTGTTGTCAAGTCTGAGATGAAATCAACGTTTAAAACCTTCCTGCAAGGCATTTTAGAATCGTTACATGTCTATTTGTTAAATCACAATTCACCTTAAAGTTTTAGGTGTTAGTGTATGCAGATGATGCTATCTTTTATGTTCAGTTTAGTTTATTTAGATAAATAATACCAATTTAAAACAAATGCCATCTCAGGGCACTTCGAAAAATGAAATAAATTGAAGTAAAATAAAATATCAAATGAAACAAGGTTAAATTATACATATGTTTTAGAATAGAAATCCCAAACGAACAACTAGGAGTATTAATTAAACACAAACATGCAAAAATTCACATAAATCAATTGTTTTGACAGCTTATTTGTTGGTAGTCAGATATTGATTTTATCTAGAATTCCACATCCTCTAGAAAATGAGAAAAATACTGTTTTAATATTAAATTTACATTTAGAATTATGTAACTGACCAGAAGAATGAGTAAATTTATTTATAGAGACATTTAGAAACTCTCTAGAATCAGTAAAGCAAATCCTGTCATTATCTCATATAATTATGTTTTCATGTAAAGGCTTCTGTGAGCATGCTATGATTTTGTCCTTGTCCATCATGGGTTTGGTGTCAAATGACTCAATCTTCTTAAAAACCTTTGATGTTGCACAAAAAATTTAAACTTTTACTTCAAGAACTAAGGAGGTGGCATTACCATTAGAGAAAGATTATGAGTTTTATTACAACCCCAAGAACACCATCCCAACCGTGAAGCATGGCGCTGGAAACATCATTCTTTGGGGATGCTTTTCTGCAGAGGGGACAGGACGACTGCACCGTATTGTGGGAAGAATGGATG
>JAUBOC010000089.1:6083629-6097583 GCA_032275365.1 Anablepsoides cearensis
TTCTATGACTGTGTGCAGCACTTTGGTCCTGTTGGTGTTTAAAGTGCTTTACAAATAAAGTTGGTATGGTATGGTATCCCTACATATAATACAACAAAGAAATCTACCAAACACAAATTTCCTTACATTTTGTACCAAGTATATATACTCATTGACTCTTTACCTTTGTATTTGGACATGCATGTCTTCTAACATCTATCAGAGGGCACTGCATCACCCTTTGCACCCCTACTTCCCATGGTCTTCCCATGAAAGCAGGATATAATGGTTGTTGCACGTTGTTATTGTTTGATGTTTGCCCAGTTCAAGAGTGTATGTAATGATCAGGGTATTCAAATTAATTCCCAATAATACTGAAATTGTTTTCCAAAAAATATTTGTTACATTTTTTACTTTTCTGCATGCTGAAAACATCATGTCACTTGTCTAATATTAACCATGAGTTGCATTTAAATTTTTTTTGTTTTCACCCCATTTTAACACAATGATGTCGCCACATTATTGAAATTAAGTCAAAACATTTGAGTGAAAAATAAGGAGAAAAAAAAGTTTTGTTTTCTTTACCTCGTTCACATTTGTTTAAATTTAAAAATATACAAATTTGTTCAATGGAGTTTATCATCTGCTGCATAAATTGCATCATTCAAATCAAAACCCACACCTCACAGATATGTCAAGAGGAATGCTGATTTGCAAGACAACATGCACACACAGTCTTACAAACACACACTGGGCATAAGGATGGGGGCTTAGCCAACTTCTGCGAGTCGTCCCGACTTAACTTGTGCTCCAGACCGGGTCTTAATATTCCGCCGGAGTGGCGAAGCCGTTCTTCTGCACGACCAATCCCATCGTCAAGTCAAATTTGCATTAGCAAATGGGAAAGCAGCAACGGCCTATTTGTTAATCTGATCATGTTTACCCAACACTCTTGTAATCCACTTTTAATTAAATAGCCGCCCAAATATGTGCGAGCAGCAGTTTGACTTTGTCTGTGCCCACATAGCCAGACTGAAGAAAGAAAAAAGAGAAAGGAAAACGGAAAGAAATAAAGAAAAAAGAAAGAAAGACTTTCTATTGTCACCCTTTAGGTTTAGTGTCATGGTAAAAAGTAATGCTCATAGCACACATTTTTGGTTGCCAAAAATTACACAATGTACACACATATATACACACACACTGTACATATCCAAACACCCTGGGTTTATGCAGGTCACTTCTGGAGATACAGCTTATCCCATTGTCTGGTCAAATATCTAATTCTAACCTCACAATAGATTTGTATATTCCATCTGTGGTAAACTACGGGCTGTGTAGTATGAATAAATCAAATAAACACACATGCCCATGCCAACAGACTTTCAAAAACACTTACTGGTCATATCATCCACCCACCATCCCTTCCACACACACAAACACCCACAGAGTACACAATGTGGAAGCGTAATGTCCTTTATCTATTTATAGTTAATGCCATCCTAGGCCCGATAATGCAAGCAGATACCTGGTAGGCAATTACATCTTCCCGATTCTGTCTGCAATAAAAATGCAACTGCAATAGAAAAAAGGGGGTAAATAACAGAGCAGAGTGAATAAAGATGGCCTGGCCTGCACTATACATCCCCAATAAGTCAGCCTGCACCGACACAAACCACATTGTCATTCATATGCGCCTCTTCTGCTGGTTTTACATTGAATCGAAGGCAGTGGAAGGGACAATGTGTCTCTATCAGAGCATTAGAGGTGACATCACATTGTTCTCCTCCCAGAAGCAAATCTAAAAAAACTTACTTTGAGGACATTTGTGTACTCTTGGCCATGCGTTTTGTATTGATAGCTGACGCTTGAAAGTGACACAGTGAGATGCTGGCGTCCTTAATATGGGCAGACATGTTGTGCGGTGTGCAGCCATTTAATAGTGTTGTTAAACAAAAGCAATATGGCTGCTTCAAAATGTTGTTGTAATGCTACGCCTAAGTCAGGGTTCAGAATAGATTTTGGTATGAAGGTTATGCTTTGGCACAGGTTTGGTGCAAAAGGAAAGAGAAACCAATACTAAATGCCAGTGGCTTTTTTAAATCAGACAACTTGCGACCTGTCCAGGGTGAACCCCGCCCCTCGCACAATGACAGCTGGATATGGGCACCAGTGACCCACGCGACCCTGAAAGGATTAAGCGTGTACAGAAAATGGATGGATGGATGGACAACAACTACCAGAAGCAAAGACGGAAAAACAAAATGGCGTAGTTAGTGAATGGTCAATGTCGGAAGTCATGCAAAGAAAGGCAGGATTTGTAAATTGGTAAGTACTGCAAAATAATTATATTTTCTTTTACTTTATACAGTTAAATAGAATACCTTGTTATTAATATATTCCTTGTTTAATTTACTGGACCTGTTAAATGTCTGTAACAAACCATAACCATATTAAATGTATCATTACACTCCCGGTGGACAGCAGTGTACCTGAGTATTTTAATTTTAGAAAATAAGACAGATTCACTCTTTGCTATATTTCACACAAAAACATGGTCTTCAATGTCTTTAGGTCTACTTCATGCTAGGTAATAACCTCGCAATGTTCTACATGATGTGCACAACTTCAACATGGTTGGAACATAAAATTTGGAAAACTTGAATCAGTGAAAATGTAATGATCCTAACACTGCTACATTGTTGCTACTTGCCAGATAGCTTTTTCAGCCGTTTTCCACATCTGCAAGATGATCTCCTACACTGACATCATGTTTGTACCCTGTCTTGGCACAAATCTCTTGGATTGCATGAGAATGCAAAATGGCACTCTCACAAGTTTCAAGCTTAAACTAAGTTGTTTCTATGATGGCTTACCCCAAATTCACAATGCGCACGGTCTTGTCCTGCTCCACTGCGCAGTTTGTCGTTTGACGTTTGACGTCATTTGTTTCAACCCCAATTCACACTGTGTGCGGCTGCGCTCCGGTGAGAAGCACAGAGGTGCTATAAGATGCATGCACAATTAAATGTAAGATTGATCATTCAATAAAGCCAGTGATAAATATGGAAGTCAGACCAAATTAATTAATCCTGTGGAAGACTGACTGAAAGCAACAGTTGAAACTGCATCACTATTGTCTTTGTTTGCATTCATATGTCAAAATAAAATCCACACATTTTGTGCGTATGCATATGCTTTGTGTTACTATATGCTTCCCATACAAAGTAATACATTTTGACAGCACTGTAAATAAATAAACCCATACATTCCATGATATGGCTATGGTTTTTAACTAAATGCAGTCTGCCTTTGGTGAATTATTTTGAAAATACGCAGTTGTGCTTGATCCATTTCCTGTTGGTGTGGTGTGACCTTTGTAGTATGACTCCACACTTGCTCAACGTGATTGAGTCTAATTAAGGCAGATGGCCGTGTGCATACCGCCGCCCTGCGGTTGCAGTGTAAATGCTCTCATTTATTATAATGGCTGCCTTCAGAGGTCAGAGCAGAATGTATAAATTGCAGGTTAGGCTGGATGCCAGTGTTACCAGTTTTTACCAAGACATGTTGGTGCGCACAGGTCGTCTATGCTGCCATCACACTACACCATGATAATAAAGCACCATGACCTTTCTATACATGTTTTGTGCATGCCCAAACCATCACGGACCTTTCTGACATAATAAGGAGTGCACTCTGTTCTTGATGCTGAAAACTTCACCAAGACCATAGAAACATTATCTATACTCTGGGTTTGTTGCAGCTGGTTTATCATCTAATAAAAAAGGTCTTAAGCCAAAGTTTTTATAAAAAATAATTAGCTTATTGCTACTACTGTTAATGTCATTTTTTAAACGTTTCAAACCATAATGAAAGGTGAGTCAGTCAGTGCACACACTGCTGTCATTCTTTAAAGTTTTATTTTAATTTAATTTTTAATGAAACATTGCCATACACTGTCATCTTGGGTTTTCTGAGATAATATAGTGATTATTATGTTCTGATAGATTTTTTCTACCTTCTGGATACTTTTGTCTAAATTTATAGACAGACAACCTTTAACTTTGTTTTTTTTCCTTTCTTAGAAGTTTTGCCTCCATTTTTTGTCATCTTTTCCAGCTGACACATGGAGGCAATGCATTTACTTGTTCTAATCTAGGGCCATCTGTCCCTTTTTTAGTAATGAGACATTACATGTACCTTCTGGGAATTTCTTCATGAAAAAAAACTAAAAAATAAGCAGTTCTTTAGTTTTTACATGAAGATCAGCATAGTGCCAATTAACAGTTTATGTCATAATTTAAAGAAAAAATAAACTCTCGCTCAAAGAAAGTTCAACACAAAGTCCTAATATTGTTATTGGGAATCCAAAAGATCAGTAGTCAAATGGCAGCTTCAGCTTGTCCTAAAATACTTTGCTGGTGAGTTATTTAACAATATAACATAGACAAAGAAAAAAAAAACTGATGGGTTCAAGATGTATCCTAAATGACCAGTAAATTTCCACAGTGCAGTTCATGGAGCAATTTTCAGCGAAGTATTTGTAAACCCCCTCCTCCTAAATAAAACTTCCAGTTCTCACATTAAGAAAATGTTCATAAAAAATATTTAGCTTTGCTGGACCATAAATATTCTTCAGTGCTTCCTTTTTTTTCATAACAGTGCAGTTATAAGGAGGAGCGGACCCTAATACACACCATTCCTGGGAGAGAGTATTAAGGGGAGATTTAATAGAGGCGTGAGTATGGACAGACTCATTATCTTTCTATTAGCTCTGTCTTCGCCAGCAGGGTTATGCTGGCTTCTATTAGGTTAGCGGTCAGAAACACACAGTCACACACACTCGTTTAGAAAAAGAAAACTGCTAATAAAGGCTAACTTAGTGGCCAGTACTACGCAGCTGTAATGTTTCAAGCAAATGAGTGTCCTCTTTGGAACTTGATTTACAAGGTTAGTGGATGAGTTATTGTACTTGCAAGTGTGTTTGTTTGGATGCATTTTGAATTAAAGCAAAGGAAGCTATATAAAATCATGAAACACCACCACACTGATAAACTGTGTATTGTTCGAGGTGTGTATTGTTTTTTTTTTTTCTACTGTTCGAGGGGAGGGGGAGGCAGCATAGAGCAAGGGGAACACGTAGGGTGTTTTTTTTTTTTTTTCCTACAACCTCTCATTGTTGGGCCAACTGTATTTAGGATTTAGGGTCATTGGTGTTTGGCCCTGCCTTGTTCACAACACAGCAGTTTTAACAGCTCCTTTAGAATCAAGTAAAATGACATCATGGCAACAAGTGTGACCTCACTTGTTCTGTGTGATTTGGCTCTCATAGAGCATAGTCCTGCAAGATGAAATGTAAAAACATGGTGTTGGGTTGTGTTGTTGTAGTGCAAGGCTTGTTGGACCCTAGGCAGTTGCTGTTCTTACAACTTACTCAGTATTTTATTCACACTTTTAGATAAAAAGAAATGATTAAAGACTGATTAAAAATATGTATGTGAAATGAATTCAATAAAAAAATAAATTAAAAAAAAACAATTATGAGCCATTCAAATAAGAAAAAAATAACTTTAAACAGAGGAGAATTCAGGTTTCAGTTTTCAAAAACGTACAATTCAGCATTACTTTTATTCTGACTCTGTTCCACCCCAATTCACACCATGCACGTGATTGAGATGTTTCTCCTGTGAGCCAGGCTAACAACGTGTGAGGGGCAAGTAGTTCCAGGATAATCTGCATGTGGACCTAAGCACTACTGAGGCCTCTCAGACAAGTCATCACTCTAACACACAACACATCTACAATATATTTACAACGCTAATTGGAATATGCCATAGTGTCTAAAAAATTAGACTCTACTTTACACAAATAGGCCAATGAGTGCTTCAATGCCTTGCCTGGGACACTTCAACATCTGACTGCATACATGTTGGAACTGATCCTCCGACTCAATCATTGGTAGATGAGTTCTCTAACCACTGAGCCATAGCTGGCTCAGTATAGGTAGAGATGTGCCGGATGATTGGGAAGGAATGAGAAATGAAGGCGATGGGGATGAGTTTAAAAAGAGATCTGAGATAATGAGTAGGGAAAGGATGAGAAAGGGCAGGGGCAAAGGATTATGAGAAAGAGAAAGATTAGCGATTAGGAATGAAGTGTATAACGGGGATGAGAAAAGGCAGGAACAAGGTATGAAGTGAATAATAAGTAAGATGAACTAAGAATGAGTAGAGATTTGATAATGAGTTGCTAATGAGGATGGAAGGGTTTGCGAAGAGTGGTGCAGATGCAGATGGGGCGTGGTGATGAGGTAAAGGATGAGGATTAGATGTGGTAAGGATTAAGAATTGAATAGAAGATGGAAAAATGTAGATATTCAGACCCAAATGATAATAGAGAATGAGAAATGAGAATGATGTGGATAAGGGAGATTAGGGATGATAATGAGATTAAAAATGACAGATTGAGAGAATGGTAAGGGTTGGAAGAGGTAGAGATTAGAGATAATGAAGATTAGATGCAGAAAATAATGTGGATGAGAAGGAGTGGGGATAAAAAAATGTAAGTTTAGTGAAAAAGATGAGGAAGGGTATGAATGAGGGAGGAGGATGATAGAATGTGTAGAGATTAGGAATGAAGAGAATTTTAGGACTGAAAAAGCGAGAGCATGATACATGAGAAAGATGAAGAAGATTAGAAGGGGTAAAAATTAGGGGTAAGGAGGATGATGGGGATAAAATGACGTAGAGGTACAGTGGATGAGAACAGGTTAGGAAGATAAGAATGATGAGAAGAATTAAATATGAGGCAAGAAAGACAGGATGAATCAATGAATGAGTAAGGCCGTGGACACTGCCGGCAAATGCAACCCGTCTCTGTTTTTTTACGACAGTCTGAACGTGACAAATCCAATTTTCTCAAATCCGACCCAGGCTTTTTCAGTATGTGATACTGAATCAGATACATGTCGGATGTTTTTCAAAGTGACTGCAGTCTGAAAGCTGGTGTCGCATTTATGAACCAGAATCAGAACCATTTATTGTCATTGCACATAGGCTCATTGTACAGAAGCACAACAAATTTTGGAACAATCCATCCAAGAGAGAAAGACAAGGAGTCACATACAGGAGTGACAGGTGCCCGAGGCTGCAACTCTTCATCCAACTTTTACATCTGTGCAGTGGTGGTGAGCAGATTGATCCACTAATAACTCACTTTGAGTCATGCAGTTTAAACCTTGTAGCTCCACATGTCTTCAACAACAGAACAGAAGTTCAGTTTGTTCTTTTAATTTTCCATGTCCTGGATGAGAATTCACAGAAACATATGATAGTAATGTAGCATCCGGTCAGAGGCAAGTTCAGATATAAACACTGACCTAAACAAGCATTTCAAACAAATATTCAATCGGTTCTGATTGAACAACAACTTCAGAATCAACATGCTAACATGTAGCATCGATGTTTGGCTAATTCATTAAACAGCGAGTTGAATGTGACGTCATGTCAAGTTCTGCGCATGCGGGTCACATCAGGGCTGTGGAGAGTTCACACTGGAGTCTGATTGAGGTTGTATTGTGAATGTTCACACCAAACAAATCAGATGATTTCAAAAAATCAGAACTGAACATTAAGACCTGCAGTGTGAACTTAGCCTGGAATCTAAAAAAAGAAACAAGTTAGGACAAAGGAGTGAATTTTCTATATGCAGTTTTGTCAAGTGATCACAGGTGTGTGGTCCCAGAAACACAAGTTAAAAAGTTAACAAAACTAGCCATAAAAAATTAAAACAAAAATTTGCTATATTACTTATTTCTTTAATTAAGAAAAAATGAATGCACGTTCTTAAAATTGATCTCATCAAGTTTTCCAAATTATTTTAATGAGTGGGTGTACAACTTCTAATAAAACAATTTTATTAAAAACTAGATACAATTTCTGCACAAACAAAATGGTAAGACATATCTTAAAATTTCTTAATAACACCTAAATGTGTTGCTTTTGTTGATACAAACAATTTCAGATGTTTAATTCAAAAATTTTAAACCAAAACATTGCATTTTTTGTGAAAACGTTATTTAGAATTAAAAAATGTAATTTAAAATAAATTTAATATTTTCTTCTTTTTTTTGAGGGGGGGGGGTATTTTTGTGGAAATTACAGCACATTTATTTTCCTGTGTAAAAATAACCATCTTAATTGCTCCTCAGCGCTTCTCACTGTTGACAGTTCCTAAGTCATTTATGGCAAGAGAAGCAAAATCCCAATTCAGACATGTTACTAAACACCAAGGTTTTCAAGCTTGCATAGTAAATATCTTTTTATGTGTCCTGACTGCAGCTCCACCGTCTCCCTAATTGAATCATAAATACATGTGTATGTATATTAGCCATTAATAAATAAAGACAACATTTTTTATTAATGAAGTGGAAAATGTGCTATGGTGAAACATCAATCATTTAGCATAAAAACTGTGTGTAATATTGGGCCGGGTGATACGGTGCTGGGAGATAAAATTAAACCCGTTAAATAGCGAGAGCCGTGTGCATTAGTGTTGAGTTTTTACGTAAGCAATTATAGAAGCTTTCAATGTTAATTTATGTGTGATTGGTGAACAAGGAGGGTAGGAGGGTGTCATGTATGTGGCTGCAATAATAAGATGGAAATAGGAGAAAAGAGGTGAATAAGACAGCAGATTGAGAGATAAAAGGGAAGTGAGGAGATGGAGTGATGAGTGGTAAAGGATGGAAGGGATACATTAGTGGGGAGAGAGACATGTAGGAAGATTGTGTGAACAACAGGCATATTAATGAGGCAATATGAATCACACTGATTACAGCAGCAATTAAAGACTGGTCGCCTTGCAGCATGTGGCAGAAGGAGGGATGAAGGACGAGGAGGGAGGACTGCATGTTTAAGGGGGTTTTAAAAACCAGGTCTGCATCTCCCTGCTTATTTATAGCAAGGTTATCAAATCAAAGGATGAACGAACTAAACATGGAGCAACTGGCAGATAAAAACCAGGGCAGGCAGGATTTAAATCAAAGTCTTTTATTAAACTTATATTAATAAATAAATAAATGCCTTTAGGATTTCTGGACAGAATTCACACATATTGCTGCATTTCATGCTTGTGTTTTAATTTAGGATACTTTTGTTTTTATTTAAAGTTTGAAGTTTTAGCTTTTGCTGGATCGCCCACAAAATTGTTACATCTTCAACCATATATAGGAACTTTACCACCACACTGACTTTTAACAATATATTTGCAAATTATACTGAGTTATAACCACCTTTGTGTTTTCTAAGTTAAAAAGTTTTGGAAAATATTTTGTACCAGGTTATTGTACATCTAATAATTATTCCTGAGAATTGTATTAAGATCTGTCTAATAAAATATTTTGCTAACAGACAGACAGAGTTGAATCCAACTGTTAACCTGTTTTAAAGAGACTGTTTTTGCACGTTCTGTGTGTAACCTATTAGAGAGGAGTCCTAGCTACTTTCTCATCAACTTTTATCTTAATATTTGTAAAATTGAAATTATAGCATCTTTTTTTTGTAGTTGCCAAGGCTCATTTGGTGTGTCCATCCATCTTGAGTTTAGTTGTTCACATAAATCACCTTCTAAGAGTTTCAATGAAAACATTTCTACTAGTTTGTGAGATTTTTTTAGTTAACATGACAGACTAAACATACATGTCATGTTAACTCATGGTAAAGTTTGCATGTACGATATTGCCAACTTTCAATGTTAGTCCTCCTGAATTTAACATGAACTTATCTTATTTAAGACCAAAGTTAGAGCGTTTAAGACTTTTAGTCCTTTTGTTCTATTAATGGATTTTTACCAAATCAACTTTGTTAAAAAATATTACAAATAACTAATAAGTTCAGAGTGAAATGCTTCAGATTACATTTAGAGCTTACTTAGTTACTTAATATTAAAGTCTATCAAACTTTTCCAAGCCTTGTCCTTGAAGCGTCACCGGTTCAAATCCCTACTTGAAGCACATACTTTTGTGTTCCTGGGCACTTAGGCTAACTTCCCAGTGCATGAATCTGTTGGTGTAATTGTGGTGGTCTGGAGTGACATAGGTGCAGAATGGCAGCCACACTTCCACAACTGAGTGTGACTGAGGAGTGAATGAATAATGAATGAAATCGTAAGACATCTTTGAGCATCTAGAAAAATGTTATATATGACTAATGCATCAATATTATGTATTTGGAGTTATTGATCTGTCTAATATGGCAGATTTTTTCCCAATGTTTCTGAACTACACTCAAGTAAAATGCATTGTTTAAAAATGTCAAAATGTATTTTTGAAAGCACATACCCCAGTACTTTAATTTAAATAATAATTTGACAGAGATACTTTTACTTTTTATTTAAGTAATATTTGATCGGTAGGATCAGTACTTTGACTCAAGTAAGGAAACTGATTATTTTGTCCACCACCTGATGACACAAACGGCAGGGACAAGGCATTGCCAATGTATTGTGAAAAACAAAGAAAACCAGGCAAAATGTCTTGATCTGTCATCCTTGCTCCTCATTGCTGTAGCATCTTTTTTTTTTATCAATTTCTATGTGACAAAACACTGGACCTAAAGTTGTTTTTGAGACAATTTCAGTGATGGGTATCAATTTTTTTATAGTTCCGAAATACCTCCAATACATTATAGACCCTTTATACAAGTTTGCACGTACAATAGCATTCTAACAGTGTGAAATGATCTGTCCTCTTCCCTGAATGTCTTGTTCCAGAAGCCCAATATTTCACATCAGAATGTCCTGGTTCCCCAACATCTTATGCAAACCTTGTTAACTTGTGTGACATCCAAGCCAGCATGACTTTATTTCTTCACTTGTTAGGCAACCAAGTTTGCTCAGGTGTGCACCAGAGTTCAAACACTGTACCCCGGTCTTCCTGCCTTAAAGTTGTGTTACTTAACCACTATGCTAACTCTGTTTATAAATCTCTAGTTTCAGACACAATCAAGGACCTGGCCTTCCATTTTGGACAGAGCTAATATCAAACAGTTCGGTGCTGTCAACTGTGGTTTACTTTACACCACAGCACTCCTAACAAAATACAACAAAGAAAACGTATTTTGATTTAAACTACCAAACCCATCACAATGTTGCGATTCAGTTTTATTCATTTTTTCTTACAAACACGTGCTCTTGAACATAGCTTTAGTTAAATTAATTATGCTAATTGACCTCACTGAGACTGTAACTTTCACAGGATTAGGTTTTATATTATAGAAATCAGTGCTCAGAGCAACTGTTCATCATCCTTTGATTCAAACACAGAAGAATCTCTGTGTCCCTTCTCGGCCATTTCAGCCATTCCAGATGGTGTTCTTGTTTAAAAAAAAGAAAAAAGAGAAAAAACAACAACACTGGGTGCCACTGTATTCTTGAGCAGGTGCTGTTTGCCTCATGAATTTTCACTTTATGATTTTTGTGCTTTAATTTTGATATGTGCAGTTAGACAGCACACGTCTTTCTTATTTGTTTGTTCGAAACTTTATTTAGAAGAGCAATCTCCAAAACTACACTACAGAAATCCACAGTTCAATCCACTTTGAACATTAATCCACAGTGACTCTGTAACACAAATAGGAAGTGTCATCCTGTTTTATATATGTGTGTTTGTGACTCGCAAATGTTCTTGGTTTTAAAGGGGATCAGCTGTAGTCAATATGTACTCTCTTCCTATTCCGGTATACAAAAAAAAAAACAAAAAAAAAACAATAATACAGGGATGGACAGAGGAGAACATATGAACATTGACCAGTTTTTATGTTCAAGTGTGAATCTGACTGCGTGTGTGTGTTTTCTGTAACCAGGATGTGTGTCATGATCTAATTAGGCCGTAACTTGGCTTGACTTGACCTCACTAGTCATGGCATAACCCTGCCTGACCCCAGATCACACACAGAGTCTCTTATCTGAATGAAACAAACACACACACATACAGGAAGAGAGATACAGAAAAATGATTTACACACAATGACCAACAAACTATAATACTTCTTTGAAACAGAATCACTAGAATCCTTTTATCCAACTAGGAGTCACTCATCGATTTCCTTCCATAGAATAAGCACGTGCATGTTAGCTTAACTGGTATTTATAAATTGATATGTGCGGGTGAGAGTGTGATAGTTTCTCTGTGTGGCCCTGTGATGGACTTGTTATCTGTCCGGGCTGTACCCTTCTCTTTCATACAGTGACTGCTGGAAATAGCCACCAAATCCCTGCAACCAGGAAAGGAAAAGCAGGTAAAGAAAAATGATGGATGAATGGGAGTCACCCATGTGGTGAGACGTTAAAATCAGTTCAGATTCTGTTCTGTGTTACTCTGCTTTGTCTAAAAACGTCAATAAAGTCCTGTCATTACTTGGAGAAGTACATTTCACTTTGCCACCTGAAATACCAGAGTTTGAGCTTAAAATCCTTTTAGATAAAGAAATGGTCAAATCTTTAAAATATTATGTGTGGCAGTGATTTTGGTTTGATTTCAGTCCAACGGTTATTGAGGTTTACATAGTTAATGATGTCTTGCATACTGTAGTCTTGCTTTAACAGGTAATGTCAAAGGTTTAAGCAAAAAATGTATCTTAGCAACTGGTTGAGTTAAAGCCACTTTTATATTTGCTGAAGACAATTTTTTGGTGGCCATATTGAAAAGGGTTGTCTCAAAAAGTTAACTAGTTGCATCAAGGATGGACTTGGAGACGCTTCTTGTTTGCACTGGTGATGAACAGGTGAGGTCATGTAAAAATTCTCATGGACTATGATGTTTGCAGATGACATTGTGATTTATTTATTTACCGTTATTTAACCAGGCAAGTCTCGTTGAGAGAAGGCAACCTATGAAGGCAACCTATTGTACATGTTTTTAGGGGTGGGGGAAACCCAGAGAAAACCCACGCAAGCACGAGGAGAACATGCAAACTCCACACAGAAAGACCCCAGGTCCGAACCGGGGATCAAACCCAGGACGTTCTTGCTGTGAGGCGTCGGTGCTAACCACTGAGCCATCGTGCCGCCAATCTGCAGTGATCTGCAGTGGGAACAGGGAACAGGTGGAAGAGAACTTGAAGAGGAAAGGAAAGGTCAAAGGAAAAAGATTAGTGAAACCAGCTATGTTGTACGGTTTGAAAAGTTGAAGATGCTGAGGTAGGATGGATAAGATTAGGAATAAGATCATTGAATGTACAGCACAGGCTGAACGAGAAATAAAGTTGGAGAGGCCAGACTGAAATGGTTTGGACATGTCCAGAGGAGGGACAGTGGGTATATTGGTAGAAAGACATTAGAGATGCAGCTGCCAGGAAAAAGACAACGAGGAGATGTATGGATGCAGTTAAAGAGGACATGGAGATAGTCGGAGGGGACAGAGTGATATGCTCTGTGTCCGAATTTGGGGGTTGGGTCCTTCCAAGGACCCAGCCTACCCAGCCTACCTGGACTGGGTCCTTCGGAAGCCAAAAAAATATGAAGGCCGGAAGTGAGCGGCTGTGTGAATTCGGACAGGTCTAGCCTTCTCCAATGGTTCCGCCCCCACCTCAGTGTAACTTCCGTTGCCTACACAAAAGCACTGAGCACAGAGCAGCAATGGAGCCTGAAGTTTTGCTCAGTTTTTGTGCATTTTAGAGCAACTTAAACAACTGTACCATCATTGCAGAATTTCTTCATTTTGCAGAAGAGTGTTATTTCTCAGGCTGAGAAATCATGTTCAGGTAAATTAAGTTTATTTACTCTCATGCAAATTAAGTTTATTTACTCTCATAGCCATTAAATTACTAGCTAGTTATAGCTATAATAACAATAATATTATAATAATAATTTACTGTACACATTATAACATAAGCTTATTTCAACAAATATACACTTGAACACTGGTGATTTGATTTTTATTTTTTTATTTTTTACTATTTTTTAAAATTAAAACATA
>JAUBOC010000089.1:6110994-6129175 GCA_032275365.1 Anablepsoides cearensis
GCAGGAGATTGTCTTGACCATGTCTACATGCCTAAATGCACTGAGTTGCCGCCATGTGATTGGCTGATTAGAAATTTAGTGTTAACGAGCAGTTGGACAGGTGTACCTAATAAAGTGAGTGTATTATTTGAGGGAGTAAAAAACTTAAACCCTCCACCTCATTCCATTTACATTATAAAAGTTACTGATACATATTGATCAATGGTGATTTGTTTGTTATTTGTTTTGCAAGGACCCCAATTAAAAGAATTTCCATGTTTCGTGTTTTGCTGTCAGCTTACTTTACTGTCGTCTCCGAGACAGGTCTGCTCTACCCCAAGCAGCTTTATGCTCTTTGATCACATGACCTTTGAATCTCTGTTTCTGCTGGGGGCTGTAGAGGTGAGTCTGGTCACTTACAGAACTGACACATTGAGCACCTCAAAAAAGTCATCCTCACACATTTGCAGGTGAAGTGACATGAGTGTCTTTGAGGTGATGTCAGCTCACCTCGGCTACAATTGGTTTGGACAGGCTGTGACTCTGCGTGCGTGTGTGTGTGTGTGTGTGTGTGTGTGCGTAAAACCTGACAGATGTGTTTGCTCGTCCTTGTGTCCAGACTTTTCATTTCAAACTTGCTTCATATTTAACCGGAGCTTGTCATCGCATGTGCCTTTACAGACACTGCATATTGCTGTACACGTATGGAGTTGTGTGTGAGAGAGTACTTATATGTGTGTGTGTTGACACTGCTCCCTGTCAAAGGCGATTTGAGGCCGGTTCAGTCACTGTCAGGGTTGAGGCCAAGCCTGTTGTGGGCCGTCAGTGTTTATCAGCTTTGTTAGATCCTGTCATCCACCAGACTCCGAGCAGAACACTAGGGACAGATCATCACCTCCTCCTGCAGGTAAAAACCATTGAAGTGACAGCAGAGGACCTCCACCCACATAACAACTTGAAATCAGAAGATCCAAACTGTTAGCTGCTCTCAGTGTTAAATGAACCCTCAGGGCTAAAGGGAAAGGTTTGCACTCTTACACTTTAGCAGTTTTAGAATGAAATGCATATCAAATCAAGAGACTTAGAGGTTTGAATCTTTACCAGCCTCTTGCTATTGTTGTGGGTTTACTCTGTATTGTATTGTGTCACCAATGGTTTGAAACAGAAAGGAACAAAATGTTAATCAACTGGTTTGTGGTCCATTTGGATTATTTGGTCCATTTAGATTATTTGGAACTGAATGGAGATGGACAGCCCTGGCGTCAAGCTGGCATTGCCGGCTGGCAGCTGGCATGGCAAGTGGTTAATCAACTAGACAAGGGCCAGGTCTAGCAATACAGACACTGTTTTGTTTAAAGATAGAATACTACAACTGGCCCAGTTGTGGTTTGGTTTATGTAGTGCTGGCCCATGCAGGCCGAGTGTTAGTGCATTGTTTGGGCTAGAACTGGGCCAGACAAATTCTGCTATGTGGGTTTACTCTTGTAATATTTTTCATTTGTACTCATTTATTCTGCAGAGCATGCATAAGGTCAGTCACTAATGCTGGACAACAGGTTCCACTTTGAAACTTGTGTTCTAGTTTATCCCAAATGTGCTTGATGGGACTGAGCTCATTGCTTTAAGTGCAGGTCTGTCACATTTTTCAACAATGATAAGTTCAGTGTGAAGAAACACTTTGTTTTGTGTATATGCTATGGTAGAAACAAACTTTCTCCGGTGTTCATTGGTTTAGTACACTGACTGCTCATCACTGGAGACAAGAGGCCTAGCTTAAAAACTCTGACTGAAACACTTAAATTTAACAACTGGTATAGACTAATAGTTTTGGACACAGTGTTAGTATAATTCTACACACTATTCGATTGTTAGGGTTATTACCTCCACTTAGGGCTGTTTCAGTGAGAAATTATAGTGTAAAATATTCAAACAATATGATTACAAGCAGCTGAGTTTTTTTTCTGGCAGATGGTTAGGCTTACCCTTAGAAATATGCTAAACAGTTCAACAACCTGGTAGGGGGTTAAAGAAGAATCTAATCTCTTATGCAGTGAAAAGTACCAGGTGAAGTTGGACATCTGGTAAAGCTTCCCTCAGAACTTCTTCCTTTAGGGATGTTTCACAAATACCCAAGTTGTCAAAGGGCCTTTAGGCAGATGGACTTGTTGGAAAGGTTACATTTTTGGGTTGACTTGAGAACACCTCCGTGGTCCTACAAATGAGTTGTAATCTGTGAACTCTTAGACTTATTTGTGGGGAGCTCAGAGTACAGCCACTGGTCCTTTGTAGTTTATGAGGACATCTAATCCGAATTTTCCCAGGTCCCTTACATTTGAAAGGTATTTCCAGGTATAACCCCGCGGGAGGAGACCTTGAGAAAAACCTAAAAGAGATGAATGGATTACAGATCCCTTTGGCCTGGAAATTCATCAGAATCCACTTGAAGAAACTGGAGAGTGTCACTTGAAAGAACATTTTACACGTTTCGTTGCTGGACCTGTTTCCTCCTCTACCCAACCTTGAACACAGAACATGAAAGAACAACTTTAGACTGAATTTAATTTCTCAGGATTGATGATAAGTTCATGTTGATAGAGATATACTTTTGGATTCTTTACAATGATTTAAGTATTATTTGCAGTAACACTCTTAAAAAGCTAGATGTTTAAGATTTTAACACAATGAAATAATTAGTCTCAAGTTCTGCTAAGTTGGATATATGCCAGAGGCTCTGGAGATTTAGACTGTAAGGTCAACATGTAAGGTCTTGCTGTTACAATAAACATGTGATCATTGTTTTTCTATTGTGATTTTACTCACTAGGCAGAATAACACTAGAAAAATATGCCCATCGCATTTTTTTTTCTTTCAATATTTTGGCATTCAAACCTTAAACAAAATATTTCAACTGCACTGTTGATACAGATATTCTAACTATTGGGAGTACAATACAGATTCGTTGACATGGTTGAGTGAATAAAAACCGCATGTAGACAGAAGGAAATGGAGCAGGAGGTGGGAATGGAGTTAGAAATGCGAAGAGATGGAGCTGCTGTGGTGGAGGTCAGGATAATGACTGTGGACAGGTCCAGAGGAGCAGACCGCCAAGCCGTGAGTTCCACCACTAATAGGATTAAGAGGGATGGGATTCCCCCTGGAGGACTGGACACACTCACACCAGAGAGAGATAGAAGCAGCAACATCTCTGCCTCGCCTTGCAATACACCCGCAGGACTGGGTTTAACTCTGTGTGTGTGTGTGTGTGTGTGTGTGTGTGTGTGTGCGTGTGTGTGAATGTGTGTGTGTGTGTGTGTATCTGGCTGAGTTTGTTGTACTTAAAAGTGATATAGGCAACAGTGTTTACGCTGAAATATCAAAATTATGAAAATACTACTGATTTAGGAGAACTTTAAATGGCCTTCTTACATTTTGTGTTTTAGTCAGTTACAATACTTATATTTCTTTCCTTCAAAATATTATTTTACTTTGAATACTGTTAAATTGATATTTGCTAATGGTTAGCCCTTCAAGTAAACATCACAATGAGAACAGCTACAAGTCCATAATGTCTACCAGTGGTGGGCACAGCTGAACAAAAAGTTAGGTTCACTAACCACTAATTCGCAAAACAGAAATTTTAGATCCACTAACGCTAAATATATTAAAAAAGTTGCTGGAAGCTAATGCTAATTGCTAAGGCGACTACCTCAGCCTGTGTCACACGCTTTCACCTCCATACAGTTGAATACTGGTGGGACTGAAATAAATCAATAGGACTACTGTTTAAAATTTAAGGTGGGTGGGACCATCTGTGGCAAATCAGATGATCCAAACCAGAGTTATAGCCCTGTCTAACTAGTGATACTTTTAGTTTACTCCATTCAGAATACAGCACTTTAATCAAATTTGTGTTTTTATGAATAACATTTAAAATTAGTCAGATACACTGCAAAAAATGTCAGTATAACCAAGTTTTAAACTCTTATATCCAGCCAAAAAAATATTTTTGATCTTGTTTTGAGACTGATTTACTAAACTACTAAACAAGAACTGACTGTGTAAGAATATTAATCTTGTTTTCAGAATGTGTAAGATTATTTGTCTTGTTAGCCTGAAGATTTGACTCAAATTAAGACAAAAATTTCTGCCAATGGAGTAAGAAAATTTTACTTGGTAAGATTCTTCAAATACTTGATTTGACTATTTTTTTCTTATTTCAAGAATCTTACCAAGTAAAATTTTCTTACTCCAAGACAAATAATCTGACACATTCTGAAAACAAGATTAATATTCTTACACACTCAGTTCTTGTTTAGTAAATCTGTCTCAAAACAAGATCAAAAAGATTTTTTGGCTGGATATAATGTTTTAAAACTTGGTTAGAAAGACAGTTTTTGCAGTATAGCAAATACTTTCTCTGACATGTGTTATTTGATGTCAGTATTTGTACTCAATATTCAAATTTTGCCACTTACCACTGTTTTTGTTATTAACTTGTAATCAGAGACATTCTTTAAAAAAAAGTCCTGTGCTAATTGTCCTTATCCTGCTCTTTAGCCCTGTTTTGTGTTACAGTCTTTATGCTGATACAAGTAGGCAAACACACTGGAACACACATTCCTGTGCGTGCCTTGCTGGAACCTCTCAGCCTCCAGGTCAGTACTTAGGAAGCATATGTTGTGTCTCGTTGTCCTCAGAGCTCGACGAGACCGAGGCCCTACCCACTCGCCTTGTCTGCTTATTTTATGACCAGAGCAAACTGGACAGGGCTGACGGATGGACCCCTGAAGCAGGGACCACGCTCAATAGAGGGCAACCAGGCGAGGGGGTTGTACTTACAGAGGTGGAAGAGGGAGGTGGGGGGGTTGCAACGTGTGTTTCAGTGTTAGTTAGACTTTCCCAATCCATTATCGCCAGGCCTCGCTTTAGGTAACTTCATGTCGACATGCTGAACAGCAAGTGTGTCGAGATGTGACAGATTGGGTGTGTATACAGCGCCTCCGTGCACGTGTGTGAGTCGTTTGCAGATGCGTGCAGTAATTGCTGCCCTTTCAGTTGACTGTTAGAGATTGTCTTGAGAGGAGAAAGTCAGCTCGCACTTTGCTCCCAAACTTCACTTCCTTCCTTAGGGGGAGATTCAAAAAAAAAAAAAAAAAAGAGTTAAAATTCCAAACAAATTTCACAGTTCAACATGTGCAACTACTTTTCTCAGCTCAGGTGCTAGAGCAATCAGCTTTAATGGATGCTTTTTGAAGCAATTTTTAATAATTTACAAATGCTGAAAATTATAGAGATTGCTATCTTATCCTGGGTGGGGTGGAGTAATATTTAAATATTTTTAAAAGCAGCTGTGAGTACACGGTATCAAACTTCAGAAACCTAATCTTTGCAAAAATGCAGTGTGAAAATGTATGGCAGCTGAAACTTGCTAAAAAAGGCTATGTCTGAATTGCTTAAAGCAGCAGAACTCTAGCTAAAAGTAGAAAAAGCTGTAAGTTTATTACCCAAAAACTAAATGTGGCTAAAATAGTAGAATGGGAGACAAAAGCTAAAAGTAGGCTGCTAAAAAATCAAGGGAAAGTGATCACCTTTTAAAATAACATCTTTATTTACCCAGAGTAAAATCTCTTTGAGATCAAAAACTCAATTGCAAGGTAGACCTAGGGAAATAATAAGGAGAATGTTTATGTTTTTTTTTTTCATTCTCTGCATTTTAACCATTAAACATGTGAGCACACAGGGCCACAGTGGGGCAAGTAAGTGTGGAGGCAAGTGTGGGTGCTTCCACAGGCATCAACACTTACCCTCAAAATACAACAACATATTGGAGTATTGTGCACTGCAAGAAACATGTATTTTAAATCAATATTATAGCCAACATTTGTGGTTTATTATAATTGGTGTAAAAATGTGCATTTTTCTTGACTTTGTAAAATGCAGTTTGTTAGCTAGCAAAACCTGTACAATGATGGACTTATCACTATGTTTTTGTTTGCGAGGATTGACTAGCTAAGGTGGCCATCTTGAATCAAATTGGGTTCAAAAGTGAATCAGTTATCGGTGTATATTCAATGGTTGTTTTTGAGAATCTCATTAAAATTATAAACACTATATCCACTGATTCATATTGAGACAGACAGATTATTCAAATAAGGCTGTCTGGCTTCGAGGCATGGTGGGTATCAAAGTTAAAGGGAGTAACTTTCACCCCTTTGATCCTTGTTTAACTGAATGTTGCAGCAATAATTTACACAAGGCACCATTGGTTTATTGGATTAATGCAGATAATAAATACATTTTTGTTTATAGATTCAACTTCATTGCATCAGCTGACATTACTGTACAAACAGAGCCATGAAAGGGGTTTTAATTATATTTATAAATTCTGACCAATACTGTGATTCCTATTGCAGTAGTAATTTTTTACTTCAAAGATTCTAACCAGTCTTGCAAAATGCCAAACAAAAATTGAAAAAAAGAGGGATTTGTCATCAGCTACTTTAAATTACTGGAATGTCTTAGCTATCCATGGCTGTATAAGATATCTGTACCGTTACAGAGAGGTTTAGAGAAGCCACCTTTTAAGACACAATCACAGCCTTCATACAACACAAATTTAACTGAAGTCAAACCTGATTATATTTGTCATTCTCTTTCTTCCCATTTTGTTGTTCTGCCACTGAGGAAAGCTTGTTGCATCTTTTAGTGCTGCCTGACAATCAGATCCAACACTTCCGGTGGCTACAAATATTATCAAAGTGCCATAACCTCAACCTGCCCTCAAGAATAAATCTTGAATCTAAACCATGATTTGATAGTTACACTCCTGAGACTTTCAGTTCTTTATAAAATGTTTCCCACAACCACAGTACTATAGAAGCAGCACTGAAAACCTAAAGCCCCATTTAAAGATATTTACTTAAAGTGGACTTTGAGTTCTTTTGCTGTTTGTGGAAGGACACAGAAAAAAGATATGTTTTTCTTTTTTCTTAGTGGAATTAAGCCAATTTGTGTCATCGATCTACATCAGTTATTTTCTGATCTAAATATAGTGCAGTTGGATTTTATGTTTTGATGCACAAATACTTTCACATGTGCCCTGTTTTTCACAAGTTTACACAAATTCTAAAGCAGGGATCTGCAACTGTTGGTGGATGACTTCTCTCTGGACTGCCAATTTTGTTATGTTTTGTTTGTTATTCTCTCATTATTTGAGCATGAAAAATGTTATTGCACTCTATAATGGCTTAATAAACCCACATAAACATTTTTTGTGTGAACACAATCTCTGGAAGTGTTAATAAAAATTGTGTCCATTTCCAATCTTTTAAGTTGCCAAACCCTGTTTTTAATGTTTGCTTCCATGTCAGTCAGATGTTTTTGGTTTGAAAAATCTTAAGTTTCAAGTCTTTTTCAAACTCCTTGTGTTTGTCTGAATTCCTGAAAATTAAATACATTTATTTATTTAAGATTTAAATTTTAAAATAAATAAATGAAAATAATACCGTTCATTGGGAAATAGTTTGAAATCATATACAAAATTTGCACACACCCTTCTTTTTTTATTTTAAAGCCTCAACAAGTGCGTTTAAAAATATGTAATTATTTCAATAAGTCTTCTTTCAGATTTAGTGTCAAATTCCTTCATTGGTGAATTAACATTAACATGTTAATATGACATGCATAACACATGTTTTGCATTTGGAAATGTTTTTTTAAAATGTCCATTTAATGTGATCTAATAACTTTCCACATGAGCTCAGATGTGAAAAACTGTCAATTGTGCTGTGAACAAATTAGTAAAAAGTTGTTTTTTGTAAGAGCTATTCAGAGTTCAGCTGACTAATCTTTTAGTATTTTACAAAAGTTCTGTCTGTTTAATTTATTTAAACAAGATTGTTGTGTTGGCCATAATTTTATTTTTCAAGAATGGCAAGCTTTTTTTTTTTTGTTTTGTTTTTACAGTTTTATATTTTTGTTTTAAATTAATAAATTTGCTTTTGAATAACTGTACATAAAAAGAAAGTATGGAATTAAACAAAAATGTTGCCTAATAACAAAATGTGAAATTGAAAAATTAGACTGTAAATATATATAAAAAATGTTTTTAGTTTGATAATAATACAAAAAGAAAAACATCATGCCGCTGTGTCATTAAAGTCCAATGTTTGTTTCGCTTTTACTATAAAGTCAGTGTATTCAGAAACAATTCTGGAGAAATTGTTTCAACAATTCTCACATCTCCTACTGACTTTTGCTTCAACTGAAAAACAACTTCACAAAGAAGTAATTTGACAATAGCTGCTGTTGCCACTGTTAATCACTGTGGAACTCATTCATGCTAAAATGATTAGCCTCAGGCTACTCATTTCAGCATATTAACTTTTTCTGAGCACCTTCAGGTGCAGCAGCAAGCAGTTTATCTCGCCCTACTGATGGCTCAGGATGCAGGGGCACTGATGGGTTTAAGAACAGCTGTATGTTTTAGTATCTGAGTTGGGACTTCTTAAATCCTTTGAGCAAGCTTTCTGTATGTCAAAATGCATGAACATCGTGGTAAGCCAAGGTAAGTTAACTAAAAAAAGAAAGACAAAAAGAAAGAGTAAAAGTGCAGCATGCAAGCCATTTGCTTTTTTTTTTTTGCTTTTTTTGTGTGTTTTTTCCTTTGTCGCAGCGTGTCTTCATTAACAATACAGTTCTGTTGAAATAATTAGCATTAGCAATACTAAAACATATATTCTTACAGCTTTCTACTTGGTTTTGCGTCATTAGTGATCTTGAACAAAACTTACCTTTTCAAGAACAGTCACAGAAAAGCAACTGTACATTTTTATTGTCTTGTTGCAGTTCCAGTTAGCTTAGTTTGAATGTAGAGGACAAACAAGGTGACTATGAACCAAATGCTTTTTCTAAATTTTATTAAGAGGCCTTTATCCCATGGTATGGCTGGGAAAGTTTCAGGTACTCTTTGAAAATGTTCTCATGCTGAACTGTTTAAAAACATCTATACTACAGAGAGAGCTAAAAAGAGCAGACATATGCTTAGCTGTTAAGTGTATTAATGCTTTTAGGGAAAAAAAAAAACATGGCATAAATTGCTTCATTACATTTTTTTTTATTGGGGCCCTTTGTGGCTTAAGGAGAATAAAGTCTGCCTCTGCCTAAACACCCTTATATCAAACTTCAAATAGCTTTATCCTTAACTAGAACACAGTTAGTGAGGGCTGTAGTCACGTCAGTGTTGAGGATATGCTTTCTTACATGTTGAGTGTGAATTAAAATCGTAAAAAACAAACACATACAGTATAATAGTCCTTTTGAGAGTGCCTCCTGACAAACTGTGTTATTGGTTATAGGTGTCATTTTATAGTTGTAGCTTTGTAAAGGAAAAAAACGTTCTAATTACATGTCCATGCAATTAGGTCAGTAATTTAAAGCAATAAGCTTGTGCATTTCCCATTAGTAATAAAGTAGCCCTTTGTGGCCCATATCTGTCACAAGGAGGGCTTTTCCATCATTAGTTAACACATAAATAGACATATCTCTTTATAACTGGTGCCTAATACACATTCACACATAGTGCACACGGTTAATAGCCACATGTAAGGCAGGTCTACACTGTAACACAAAGACAGTATGAACATGGCTGCCATTTAAACTTAAACTGGAGAAACATTTTCACTGTACAACATAAAGACACAGAAGGAAAATGATGAGTACATGCAGGCAAGTGGTGAATCCCTGTAAGGTCATTTGTTTGATTAGCAACCTTAATACATAAAACTAAAACACATACCAAGTTTAACTGCACTTTTATGATAAAAATATAAATTCTTAATAATATTTAAAAGTTTCATGCACAAATTTAGATTTTTTTTATTGTGAACATTTAAAAAATGTGAATACATGACAGATGACCAAAAAAAAATCTTCTTAACACCTACTATTGGCAGACTTACACATGCTCACTCTTTCGCCCTCTATTTGCCAAACACATACACAGCTATCTCGCCACTTGTCGGCCTTCAGAAGGTTTTTTTTTTCCTTTTTCTTTCTCTCTATGCCTCATCAGGCCCATAGCAGAGGGCAGGCAGTAGCTAATAATAGGTATTGACTGGTTCAACGTGGGATGTGCAAGGTTCAACCATTGGATCTCCAAATGCGCCCGGGGGTCACTCACACAGCGAACACGTCTCCCTGGACCCGACTGAAAGAGAAGGCATTTTAAACTTTCATGACTTCTCTGAAATTGTGGCTGTTTCGCCTTTCAGGCCTTAACTCTTTGTACTCAAAGCGCTTGGCTCGATCAATATCCGAGGAGGAGAGAAGAGAGCGAGAGAGAGAGAGAGAGAGAGAGAGAGAGAGAGAAAGAGGGAAGGAGAAGGGAGGGGATGAAATCCAGACGTCTTTATCTCACTGGTTAAAACTGGTAAGTGCAGCAAAATCTCAGCCTTGGGTTTTCTGCAAGCACAGCTGTGAACTTCAAGAACGCTGGTTTGTATTCAGACATATTCAAACTGAACACTACTGTTAAATATATTGAGCAAAACAATCAAATTATTTGTGAAAGAATAAGGCATGAAATGAAACTGGTCAAAGATGTTTTAAGTCTGTAACAGGTTTTGTAAAAGTAAAGTAAAGTCACAAAACTGTTCTGCAATTTGAACAAAGGTTTGAAACGGGGGAAACAATTTTTAATCTTTGCAAATTTTCTACTTAATTTGATGTCTTGTGTTGTTTCAAAATGAAAAATTGTAACCGGCCTTTGAGCCACTCAGGTTCATCTGAGTATAATTTTAATGTTTCTTCAACGAAAATATTTTTTCCCCCTAAGATTCTTGAAATACTTGATTTGACTCAATTTTATCTTATTTCAAGAATCTTACCAAGTAAAATTTTTTTTACTCCATTGGGAGAAATTTTTGACTTAATTTGAGTCAAATTTTCAAGCTAACAAGACAAATAATCTTACACATTCTGAAAACAAGATTAATATTCGGACACAATCAGTTCTTATTTAGTAAATCCGTCTCAAAACAAGATCAAATTGATTTTTTATTTTTTTTGGCTGGATACAAGATTTTAAAACTTGGTTAGAAAGACAGTTTTTGCAGTGTATGAAAAAGACTTAACACACAGTCAAAAAGTAGAAAACGCTTAAAGAAAATATGATCAGACTTATCTAATTGAAGCAGAAACACTAGTAACAAAAGAAAAAAACACAATGAAGAAAAACTATTTGAGTTATTTTGATTGACTGTTAGATCAGGACAGTTTCTGCATTAACAGCAAAAAATCTGTTATTTTCCAACACAAAATTATACCAGGTCATACTGGTCCCACAGTTATTTTTACTTTTACAAAGACAGTGCAACTGAGGAACTCTAAAATAAGGTCTAGATAAAGATTCACGACGCAGAGAATGTGTGTTTGTGCATCAGAGTCCATGTGTGATGCCTTCAGGTTCAGAGAGACTTCCACACAATGTGACTGCAGCTGCTGCAGAGAGGGAGGAAAAACCCAGGGCAGGAGGACACGGGAGGGACAGAAGGGAGAGAGAGAGAGAGAGAGAGAGAGAGTGTGTGTGTGTGTGTGTAAAAAGCACTACAGCTACAGCTGCTCTCCCTGTACATCTAAAGTGTGAAGGTAAATAATATCAACACAAAGAAAGAAATCTAGATCAAAGAAGCTAAACACCACAGAAGTACTCTGCACTGATTTGCTGTGACTTTTATGTACATTTTTCATTTTTTAAATCTTTTATGTTATGTTTAAAGCAGATAATGACAAAGACGTTAATCTCTGTCCTGTTCTAAATTTATCACCTGTTTTACCGGGTGAGGTAGTGGATTAATATTTGCTCTCTCTGTTATATAGAAGCACACACTGACCCAAAACAGCTGAAGCAAAGTTCACGTAGGCCACTGATTCAACAAGTTCAGTAATTTAATCTTGTATTGTAATATTTTACTGATGCTAAAGCAGATTTATAATGACATAGTTGACATTTATTCAGACAGGTTGATGCATTAAAAGTCATCACAATGTGATAAAATACTCACTTCTTTATGGGTCTAGCTGAAGCCTTGAAATCAGATCTAGAGTGGAACAAAAATCTGTTTGATTGGGTCAAAGAGTTTCTGTCATAATAATCCTGTTTAAATGGATTTTTGCCTTCTCTGTGTAAGCTTTCATCCCATTGTGTCCTTTTTAGATGGGTGATGAAACTTTAGTTTATGATACTATCAGAGTAAAGAAAAAAGGAAGTATGTTCTGCAGTTTAGCAGTTTGAATGTTTGTTGTATTATTTTATATATAACATAAATCCAACCATCCATGTTCATCCTCTTGTCAAAAGTTGGGTAGAGAGGGCAACATGTCCAAGAAGGAAACCCAGACATCCCTCTCTTCTGATCTGTAATCCTTCCAGCAGGTTCTGCTTCTTTCTCAATGTTCCCTCTCTTGGGTCATGCCCAGAAACGTCTTTATAAAAGTGAACAAAAAAGCATCTTGTACAGATGCCCAAACCATCTCTTCTGATTCCTCTTGGAGGTTCCCTTCATGAAATGTCACACAATGTTTCTAAAACTTAGCCTGGCAACCCTCTAGGGGTAACTTGTATATTGAACATTGTGCTTTAGGTCAATCCCTTTGGTTAATCCATATCACATGATCATTGGTGATGGTTGGAACATAGATGGACCAGTAACATGAGAGCTTTGCTTTTCAGTATACTCTAACTTCTTTATCGCCATGAAACAGTGCCAGTTATGGTGGTTTGGGCATCTGGTAAGGATGCTCCCTGGGTACCTACCTAGGGATGTCTTTCAGGCACATCTGGCTAGGAAGATACATTGTGGAAGACCCAGAACACACCAAAGAGACTATGTCTGGGCCTCCCTGTTTAAGCTACTGCCCACATGATCTGAATTTGAAACAAGTGGAGAGAGGATGGATGGATGGATGGATGGATGGATGGATGGATGGGTGGCACAGTGTGGCACCATCCTTTATGCAGTGAAGCCTTGATCCATGGCTCCATCTCATGTCCTGCCATCACACATAAACAGAATCCCAAGATCCTTTAAGTTCTTCACTTGAATACAAAAACATGGAGGTAGGATTTCACTTTTTACTAATTAAAAACAATCACCTCAGATTTGCACATTGTTGTGAACCGTTCAGGGCATGGTTCGACGATCCCAGCAGAAACAAGTTATCTGCAAAAGCAATAATGCAACTCTGAGGTTCACAAACCAGACACAAAACTTTGGGCCAAGGTTACAAACATGACTCTCTCAGCATCTGTAGCACCCCATAATCCCACAGTACCTCCAACAAAAGCTCCAGTGGGACACGGTTGAAAGTATTCTCCTGGTCCACAGAATATGTGTGGACTGATAACCAAGCTCCCATGCCTTCTCAGCAACCCTGCAAGGGTAAAGAACTGGTCCATGACCTGGACAAAAGCCTCACCACTCCTCTCGGTGGAATTGACCTCCTTCATGGAATTGGAAACTTAGCGCATCCTGATCCTGGGGCCTGTGATGTCTAGGGAGTCAGCTTATAGTAGGGCTTCCTATGAGAAATAGGTTTCGGGAAAGGGGTCAGTAAAGCTGATTAAAAAACCTTGATGAAGCAAGACTACAGGAAACGGTAGTTTCACGTCAACTGAAACAGGAAAACTGGGGCACTCCCCAGGAGCCAGGCCTGTGGGGGTAAATTTAAAGGGGGTGGAGCTCAGCCCCATTAAACCACAACATTATACAGTGTCATGGAGCCATTTATTGCAGGGAAATAAGTCAGGATTGCATGAACACACTTTACATTGTCATTGATTGAATTTAAAAGGTTTATTAGCTCATTGGTCAGTTGAGGTCAATGGTCTTGCAATCCTGAGGTTGCAGGTTAGAGCCCACAACCTGCTAGGAAGGGCATCTGATGTAAAACAATTGCCAGATCTTTAATGTGTGTTTGCCTGGTGTGTCAACTTCCAACAAAAAGAGTAGCTCGAAGTATATATAAACAGTTTTTGAAAAATTTCACAGAAGTTGATGGAAAAGCTTGACTTGATCAGAATGGGATACTTTCACCTAACTGAATTCATGCTGATTTACGCAACTAAATCTAAATTATATTTCCATCTGTAGGTGTTTTTATAGTGAGGGGATCATCATTCTCATTTAAGCTTAAAGGTAAAAAAAATACTGTTACCAAATGATCAGGTTTGTGTTATTAAAAAAGTAACATTAAAATGGAAAACTAACCACTGGATAAGTGTTTGCGTTGAAAGAGCACATGAGATACCCTACAAACTTTGAGTAACCAACATCAAAAAATACTTATACCCTTTATTGATGGTTGCTGTATAATATTAAACAAATATGTCCTTGATAGCATACAATAATACCTTACAGATGGAACAAGAAAGTTTAATAATGTTATTTACAGGCTTCTGATGTCAGATTTGACCATGCTGAAGGTGTTTTTCATTTTAAAATCCCCTTCTGTTCTCTGTTCATCTTTTCTCTGCTCACTCCTTGCCCCTAACCACTAACCCCCTCCAGACACGCTCTCTTTCACTCTCCGCCCCGCACACATATACACAGGGTGGGCGCTGACAGTTCCTTGAACTGTTGACAATAAGTTGATGGGCTAAAGCCTCCAGTAAACATCTCTGGTGCCACCTCTACACAGATGGAGCTACTTGGGGAACACACACACTTTCCAGGCCTGAGTTTCATTAGTCAGTGTGTTTATGTCTGCGTTCATGTGGCCTGGCAAAGAAACCTCACTGCTTCACTGCCCTCTTTGGTTCCCTCTGCTTTAGCAGAAAGCACACACACTTATAGTGACCACACTCACCGTCCCCGTTTCTTGTATAGACAGCTTGCGTGCGTGTGTGTCTTGAGAGTGACCCTAGTCATCTTTGATGATAAAACACATAATACATGCTGTTCTCATTTGTGATCCCACCCTTCTTACCGCTTTGACATCACCGTCCAGCCACCCCAGGGCAGATGGCACCAGGATCTGCATTGGTATGGGTGTGTATGTGCGTGCATATTTGTGCGCACGCCTGCATTTCAGCATAGCGAGGAAAACGTTGACCTGCAGGTCGCCGGCCTGAGACAGGCTTAATTTTTAGCAATTAATCTCCTTCAGCCAGGAGAGGCAGAAAGACTTTAAAAAACCCTGAAATGCCATGTCACAAACACACACACACACACAAACACACAAAGCAGCTGATGGTAACAGGCGTCAGACCGCTTTATATGTGTGTGCGTGTGTGTGTGTTAATCTGAGATGTGAATATGAGGAGATTAGATGAACCCAGGGATTAAAATCTGGCCTTTACCTCAGAGGATCCGTTCAAGCAGGGACATCCTGATGGACACACAATCAGCCACCCACCCCCTCACATACAGTACACACATCCAAGCACACACTGCTCAGGAAGTCAAAAATAGGAAAAAAAAAAAATATTTAGATTGCATCACCCAAATGAGAAACCAGAGAAAGCCCATTAAAAGTCATTCCAGCAGGGGAGAGAATGAAAGACAGATGGAGATCTGGAGACGATGGAAGGAGAAGAAGGTGAAACACTAAAGAAATAAAATGAGACTTTCAAAAAAACTATGTCCCACAAGGGTTTAACAGGAGCTCAAACATGAACCCAACATCAAGAAATATCAAAATGTAAATGTTTCTATTCATTTTATTTTCTCCTCAAAGATACATCAAAACATTTTATGTTTACTATTAAAATCTGTATAAATATTAGCACTGTATGACTTGGTAATTACATGGTACAAGAGAGTTGTATAAGAGAGAGTACAACCGAGTTGCAGACAGTAAAGAGCTGTTCGTAGTTTTTTTCATACTTCTTGTAATCTTTATTTTTCCTCCATAACCACAGAGAAAATCACTTATCTGTTTTTTTCTCAAAAACAGGCAGAGCGATGGGGTACAGCTAGTTTCAGCTCATGGGAAAAGGGGGTGAAGGGTTCCACTTAACAAAACACACCATTCCGTCCACGTGACGTGATGACGTAATTTGTTCAAAATTGATCGGCTTGTTTGAACGGCAATCAGCTCGTCGTTTCGTCCCCTCAAAGACCCATTTGTCCCATCTTTATTTGGTACAAACTGAGTAGCAATTTGACACCAATATATTAACGTAGTTAATGACAGTGTTATAAGTGAAGACAAAATTATTTAAAATTACCAAAAACAAAAACTAATATGTGATACAAATTTGGTCAAATACAAAGTTATACAGTTTGTTTTAAACTATTTAATATTAGCATCACTTCTCAAATGTTTTACTGTAAATTTTTAAATCTTTTTATTATGAATCATTTTAACATTTGACAATTAGCTTGCCGAATGATTTCAGTTTCAATGCACTCATAATTGCTGCCAGATAATGGTACTTTGTTAGGGTTTTATCACATGCACTTTTAAGGGTGTCACACATCATTTAAAGCATGTAAACTGCGAGGAGAAGCCTCCAAAGACTAAATCTTGTTTTCCAGCACATCTCACAGAAACTGAAATCTAAAGAATTTAAAGGATAAGCCAACACCTTGAACTCATGGTCACATTCTCAAACAATCTCCGCGGAGCGTCAGGGGCAAATTAACCCGCTGAAAAGCAAAAGGCCAATGAGGTTAAAAATATGAATTCACTGAGGGCGTGTGAGGTCAACAACAGTGTTTATATGTTTGTGTTTGTGTAAAATCTGACATTTTCTGATCTTCAAAAGCTGTTTTGCTTTTTCCCACAATCAAGTCTTTTTTGAAATAGCTATAAGAAAGCAGAAGGAAATACAACTAATTTGATTTACTTGACTTGAAGGTGTTATTTTAGATGTGGACGATAAGGTTATTTACAAAATCAACTCCTCCACCATTCACATTTGCAAGGTATACGATTTTAATGTTGCAGGTAATTGATCACTCAGATAAAAAACAGGCATGTTTGGTGTTAAAGTAAAAATGCCTTTTTAGTCTGAAATTAAGCCTTTTTGTTTAATAACATAAAAAGCTTTCAGGCAAATGTAACGACAACCACAAGGCCATTCATGTTGTTTTCATAATTTGTTTATTTTATCATACTTGCAATGCTGCAGGTTTTTTTTTACTGGTACAAAAAAACAACAACAAAACATTAAATTTGCTGTTAGGATGATATGTCACAATCTCTGACAATTATACACAGCTGTTGTCTTGAGTGGACTTGGTGATGGCATCAAAATTCAGCCTGATTAGTCAAAATTAAGGAGGCCAGTTTCAGAGATGTTGTAAACATGTTAGCAACAAACATTTTATCTAAAATTTGAAAAAGATGTTAAGTTTACGCTGTTCCATTCTTATGCTGATTTTTGTAGTTATTGGTAAACAGGAAATGTCACAAAAACTTTAAATATGCATCTTGTTTCTCACTCTGTATATGCAGAATTTGTAAACACCAGCAGGATTACAAATATTTCTTTATTTTTTTCAAACAACATAACTGACCACAGTGGATAATAAAATTTTTCAGATTAACAAATTTTTATGAAACTAGTAAAAACGTAAAAGTTTGCTAACAGTTAAATGTGAGCTATTTAAAATAATAAAAATGTGTGTGTGTGTCCATGTGTGTGTGTCTGTGTGTACTTCATGTTGCACTGGACTACATGAGAAGACAGGGAGCATGTTGAAGCTGACAAGGCCTGTAGGGTCAACATCAAGCCAAATCAGCTGCACTTGGGATCAACCACTGCTCCAGCTCTGTCAAATTAGGGCATTGCGCCAACACACACACACACACACACACACACACACGCACGGACACACGGACATGCGCACTAACAGCTGTCAGGCACACACTCGTGACTGCCCACTGCCCCGGAAACATCAGAGCACATCTCTGCCCCGAGGTGAGAAAGGCTGTGTGTGTGTGTGTGTGTTTGTGTGCATGTGTGAAGTGTGGGGGGTCACATGGTCTGTATGATAAATGTTAGAACACAGTGGTTAAGGAGATTGAGTTGGTTGTGTTTTTTGTGTTAGGCATATATATTTTTGTAAAGTTTTGTTCAGTGATGTTTGAACTAGAGTTTCTCTTCCTTTCTCCCTCTGTCTCTCTCTCTCTCTCTCTCTCTCTCTCTCTCTCTCTCTCTCTCTCTCTCTCTCTCTCTCTCTCTCTGTGTGTGTGT
>JAUBOC010000089.1:6129275-6158372 GCA_032275365.1 Anablepsoides cearensis
TCTCTCTCTCTCTCTCTCTCTCTCTCTCTCTCTCTCTCTCTCTCTCTCACTCTGTGTGTGTGCTTGCATGCATACGAGCAAATTATGAAGCATTTAATATACATACCTACACACGTGCTGACACATGCATTTTTTTAAAATACCAAAAAATCTGATGTGTTTATTTGGTCATATTTATCTGTGAATGTGTGTGCGCGTGCATAGGTGTGTGTGTGTGTGTGTGTATGAGTGTGTTATGCCCCTGGGGTGTCATCAGCAGGGCAGCAATTGGGCATCTGTGCTTGGTCCAGTGGAAGCCAGCCGGTTAACTGGGCTAACTGGGCCAACTCTTCCAGCCGTTGCCAGCTGTGCCACTGGATGCCTGCTCTTCACTTTATCAGCATCATCATTATTTCAGCTTCACACACTCTGCCCACACTGGCCACCATGATCACTTCACCACTCATCCATCTCTTTCCCTGTGGAATGTAGAGATCAGAATGAAGTCCTTGGGCCTTCACAGGATCCCGTACTTTCACAATAACAATTGAAATTTATTGTCTGGAGTTTATGAATCTGGGAACCATGATGTTGTTTTGACTCAATGGAAATACACAGTGATATGGACATCCACAAAGTGGACATTCTCTAAAATTAGGGTTGATCTGAACCTACTGTAGAAAGTACAGTTTTATGTGGGGGATGCTGAACCAGACAAATAACACTGTGGTGCACATGAAGAAGTTATCTGCACTGTAAATAGGAACAACAGCTAGCTAGTTAATAATTATTTTTAAATATAATAATTACTTTTGTAAGGCCATCAAGGAAGATTCACTGACCTACTCCAGATTAGCCAATGGTGATTGGCTAATCTGGAGTATACAGCAGAGGTTTGGTCTTTTCTCCAGACTTTAAAGCATTGCCAAACCACGGCATAAGCGAAGGCCCTGGCCTCACTTTCCTGGAAGGAGAAAATGGTTGGGAGCCACACTGGGCATGAAAAGGATAGAGGCCAGGGACACTGGAGGGTAGGGAAATGATTGCATGATTAACCCACCTCTAAGACCATGAGGTGGGTTTATCAGTGCACAGACCATCAAACTTTGTTTCCACCTCTTAATTCAAGAGCTCAGTCTTATAGCTTAACATGGGACAAAAACCAGAGGATGAACTTAATTTGACGCACATGAGCTGGTAAAACTCATGCCCACAGCAGAAAACAAACTGAAGCCCTCCCCCTGTTTGAGACAATGTTCTCTGAAAGTCCGTACGTCTGTTTACTTCCGCTTATTCGAGGTCGAGTCTCGAGGGGAGCAGCTGGGAGAGACCCAGACTTCGAGAGCTTCACTTTTTGGCTCAGCTCTTGATTCACCACGGCAGACCGGTACAGCGCCCGCATCACTGTAGAAGCGGCACCAATCCACCTATCGATCTCCCGCTCCATTCTCCCTTCATTCATGAACAAGTGAACAACTTAAACTCCTCCACATAGGGCAGGACCTCCTCCCCAACCATGGTCTGGATTTGGAGTCACTGATCCTCATCCCAACTCATCCCGTCTCTGAAAGTCTGTGAGATAAAAAAAAACAAACTTACTAGTCCAGATCTGACACTTTGTGGCTTCTTGAGGGGAATCGGGTAAGTTGTTTTAGAAAATCTGTCTATATTGGGGAAAATGAGAGAAAAGCCATTAGAACGTAGCAAAGTTAGTTAACACACGGAGGGCAGCGGTGGATGGAGGTGGCCACTAAATGGATAAGATTTTTGTCTGAACACACAAAATATGCTGAGACCAAAACTCACAAATAAACTTAGGCGAGACACTAGCCGTGTTTCCATTCATTTTCAATTCGAATTTTGAGCGAATTTCTGAAAATTCGCAAAAAGGGAAATTTAAAATAATTCAAATCAGATGTGTTTCCATCAACTGGCTTGAAGTCAGATGCATGTGCGTAGTAAACAGGAAGTAAAAGTCGCTAAATTTGCAGGGTCCACACGTCTAAGGATAGTGGAGAGAAGTTATCAGGAACGCGTTGCTACTATCGGGAAAGTTGTAATTATTCTGTCATATCAACTAGTTTAGGCGATGTTACTACTGTCTGGAGATGTAGAGAAGGAAATTTAATTCTCGTCACGTTACTGGAATACTGAGAAGACGCAAACAGTGGGAGGAGGGTCCTGCTGCCAGTCGCGGCTGCAGCCGACCTGAAACTGGTACCGGTACCGGGGATCAGCTGATCAGCTACGTGAGGTAAATATTCGCTACGTCACAACTTATTTGGCAAAACTGTTTCCATCTCTCCTTTTGCGCATTAACTCTTTTTCGAAAAAACCTAAAACCACCACAAGCGAGCGTATAAACTTTTATGCGAATCAGAGGAAGTTTTTTCGAATCAAACTGTTTCCATTCAGCTTTTCTGATGTGATACTTCAAAATGCGCATCAAGAAACGTTGATGGAAACATGGCTACTGAACACTGCTCTTGATATGGTTATTATTGTATGAGTGAGATTATAAATGTGATGCATTAAGAGTTTAAAATATATATTGAACAGCATGGAAGGAGTATGTGAACGGAACAATGAGGAACATTGTAAAGTGTGATGCAGAACCCAAAGAGGTAAAAGGGTGCTATACAAATATAAAGCAATTAGTGTGGTCATTGTAATGTGCTGTTGTCTTGTTGAGCTTGGTAGGGTCACAGTAGACTATCTCAATGATGTAAAACGTAGGAGGAACATCCTAAGATTGCAGCATTGTTGCCTACTGACGGAAGATTTTTTTTTTTTAATTTGCAGCAGATCAGTCACTTTTTATTCGGTTGTGAAGAGCATAGTGTGGTTGTCATCTAGTGTGAAGGGGTCTTCATGTCAGTGTGATGATATTCAAACTGGTTTGGTACAGTGCCTAGTTTTGTGTTTAGGTGTTTAAGTTGATGTTGCAACCTTTCAGTCGTCTGGGATGGTCTCTTTAAGCCTCTGTGTTAGTGTGTGTTTGTCACTGGTGTGGCAGCTTGGGCCTCATGACAGATCAGGGCATTCAGGCCAGTGACATTCTTCCAGAGCCCCAGATGCATCATGGGCCAGCGGTGTGAAAAATGCTGGTCGGCCTGATCCACTCAGCCGCAGATGAATGGAGCGCTCGGTGCACTCACCCGTAGATGAATGGAGTGATCTGTCTTGTCAGCGGAGGTCGACCAAGAGGTTACAGTATCCGCCATACCTATGTGTGTGTGTGTTTGTGTGTGTGTGCGTAACTGTTTGCTGACTCCAGTAACAAGCTTTAACACAACAAAAATGGGAAATACAAAAATGAAACCTGTTTATCTTATTTGCTTCTTTTATTGTTGTAGCCTTGTTTTTAACTTAAACTAAACCATTTATATTAATTAGTCATTGTTTTGTTTAATCTCAATTTTGACTCTCACGCAAAATACTAGCTCAATATCTATAAAACTGACTGAATTAAAGTTATTAACTTGCTCGTTAATGTTGATTAGATTGACTAAAATTTAGTCAGTTATAGTTTGTTGCAGTTATCTTGAAATTAATAGACTTCAAAAGTTAATCAGTTGTAGATTTACAACCAATACAAACTGTGTAATGTTATTGCTTGACCATTGCTTTATTTTCACAAGAGTGAGATTTCAAAGTTGCTTTGTTCATGCTAAAGACATCTTCAACACATTTGATCAATTTGTGACAACTACTAGAGTAGCTGTTCCAAAACTTTTCATTTTCAGACCACAAAACAACAGTGTCAAAGGCTTATGACTGCATATTCTAATGGTTTAAGCACATACTTTGTATACCCTATTAAATGAAAGTACAATACACCAAATACAGTATTACGTAACAAAAAAATAATCTACTACTACAGTATTTATTATTTGCAACAATAAAGTAAAAGTGCACCTTTAGAAATTGATTTGTGTAGATTTTTTGAAGTTCCATGATCCACAGTGAGATTTTCATCATGACCTTGAGAACCACTGTGCAAGAGTGTCAGATATAATGTGAGGCTTTTTTTTTACACCTATTTATTTTCTCATTGGAAATATTGAACAACTAATGAGTTATCTAGACCATGCTCTCCTTAAGAGCACCATAAATCTGGTATTTTTGATTTATCTTATCCATCCTTCCATTTATTATCAACCATTTTGTCTTGAGAAGAGTCATGCCTACTCATAAACTTGAGCTGGGAGGCATAAATATTTCTTTCCACAGCCACCTCTACCAATGTTTTTGGGAGGATTCCAAGGCCTTCACAAGCCCGCTAAGAAACATGCTCTCTCTAACGTATCCTGGGTCTTCCTCGGGTTCTCCTTCCGGTTGAATAAGCGCACATCCTTGCCAGATGTCCAAACCACTTAACTGGCACCTCTCAATGTGGAGGAGCACTACTCTGCTACTACTCAGCTGGGTAAATAAACTTCTCAACCTGTCTTTAAGGAAGAGCCCAACTACCCTGTGGAGAAAACTAATTTCAACCACCTGTATTTGAGACTTAATTCATTCAGTCATTACCTACATTTTATGATCATAGATAAGGGTAAGAATGTAGAATGCCTGGTACAGAGTATGCAATACAACAATTTGTCTGTTCATCTTGTGCTCTAGTCTTCTCTCAATAGTGAACAAAACCTTCAGATATTGATGGTGTTGGGTGACTCATGAGGCAATTGAGGCCTCGTAGATCGTTTTGACCCAAGAAGGTTAAATTTAGACAGAACCTCAATCTTAACCTGGATAGGATAGTTCACTATTTTCTGACTGAAGACCATAGCCTCAGATGTGAAGGTGCTGATCTTCATCCCAACCACTCCAGTAAGACGGAGAACACAGCATCATTACGCTAAAAGGACCACATAAGCTGCAAGTAGCTGAGACAAAATCCTGAGGCCACTAAATCGGAGCCTTACGCATCCTGGATGCATCAAGAAATTTTGGCCTGTCACTTAGGACCACTCGGCCGTGGGACACCTAACTGAGGGCAACTGTCCCTGACAGCATAGCTTCTAGGATCATTCAGGCATAAAAACATCTACACTATGATGTGATACGGTACCTTACAATTGTTTAGGTTCAAACCTTTTTTAAAAATATGTGTAGTCTCATCTACAACTTATCATGATCACACAGCACTGTGCTGTTCTTGAGCGTGTCAAACACTTGCACACACAGCCGAACAGCCAGTCGATCTCCTTAGCCATCAGCCAAGAGCTTGCTGCCCGGAGCAGCGGCTCTGACACGTCTATATGTTTTTCCACCTGACCTTTTGCCGTCCTTTCTGCCACAGCCCATAAACCATAAGCTGATATATGAAGGCAATTTTTAGCGGTGCCACTTGTATCTGAGTGATTGCGTACGCTTTACATTTGGGGCGCCTGCCACCTTGCCACCCCACCTCATCCAGATCTCTCTATTTGGATAGCAGACAACATGAGGACAGCAGAGAAATGAGGGGGTGGGGGTTGGAGGGGGTGAAAAGGATGGGTGGACATGATCCCAAATACACACATCTATCTTCTCCCAGGGCAGGAATCTGCTGTGTGATAGTGTTTTACTTGTCTAGGCAGCATCTTACAAAATGCAACAAAAAAATAGCATATTCTCTAAACAGCTGCAGTTTCCTAAGAAGATTAATATTCTTTACATTTACACAAGATCTGTTGGTGCAAACCGGCAGAGTAGAAATTCACACTTTAAGGTAAATTATCTTTTTTTAAATTTATATGCAAATACATTTATTTCATTATATTAGGTGGTAAAATGGTGGGCTCATGTGCACACCTTCATGTTAGATAATACTTCAGCTGCAAAACAAGAAATCTAATGCAGCAAGTTTTACACTTCAAATGAAATAAAACATTTTATTCATGCTTCATATTCTAAAGTTCAAAACTATATAAATAAAGTTCTCCTAAGTTGCATTTTGACTCATGGTAGAACAAAGGAGAAATATAACTTTCTGTTTAATTCCAGGATTAAAACACTTAATGAACTGTCTTTTAAAAATGATCATCATTATATTGGGCGGTGCATCCGATAAGCTTGTTTTTTTTTTTTTTTTTTTTTTTGCAAAATCAGTTTTAGAAGTAAAGAGTGTAATTATAATAGTGTTTTTCACTGTTTATTGCCTGCTGTCTTTCTTTACTATATTTGGCGGATTCAAATTATTTCAGTGAATGATTCAATAGGGATTTTTTTTCTTTCTTTAACAAATAGGTAAAGACAAATTTGTGTGTCCCTTTTTGCAAATGATTTCATGAACCACTTGGTCAGCTCTTAAACATAGAATGACTTTAGCTTAAAAATCTGGTATGCAAGTGGGTGGGTAATATGTTGTCCTTTAAAGAGTCCTGGACTTTTAGCTCATTATTTCATCTATATAAAACAATTGATGAATTTTTGATGATTTTCTTAGTTTTGCTGTTATTATTAGGTCAACATTAACAAACAAACAAACAGACTGATAATAATGTATAGCATTTTTTTGTTCAAATTATAACATGCATTAATTTAAATCCAAATTATGTAGTCCGACTACAAATGTTAACAGTATAGTCGTAAATACTCTCATTGTAATTTCATCTGGTTTCAGTGTGGGTGACAAGGTCATTTAGATTAGCATTAGTTCATGTTCCTGTAATTTACTGAGGCAGTGGCTCGTTAGCATTTTAACTGATGTTTGAATAGGTGACAATGTGCCCCTTTAGGCTCTTATCACACCAGCAGATTGAGCTCATTAGCTTGTTAGCTTGAACTCCTGCTATGGGAGCTATATGGCATTAGGCCATGTTACATTACTAGAATGCATTGACACTTGTTAGCTTATTACCATAACTGTTTATTAGATGTGTGGGGTGCAATATCCCATCTAACAGATGAAAGGCACCATTAGCTTATTAGCGTGTTAAACAGGCAGAGATCCTGAGTGGTGGTAATATATTTAAAAGCACTAATAATTAAAGACCCAGAGTTCCTTGAAGAGATGCATATTTCCCACTGCCTTTCAGGGTAAAGTTTTCAGTCCTCTCATGTTGACAGATGGTGGTGCCGTTTTATTCAAACCTGACAAATAAAGTTATGCACAATTTCATGCAATAACGAAAGATGTCATGTAAGGATAACACCTGGAGTATGTATGATGATTTACTCTTGGCTATAAAAAATTTAAATCTTAGCACATGTGTAAAATTGACAGAAATACAGACATTTTTTAGGTTTTCTGGGACCAGTTGGCTTTTGTGGACATTTTAAAATGGGTTTGTTCCAAAAGGTAAGTACATTTATTGAATGTTTGACTGAAAGTTGTCCAGCAGTTCATGAGATGTTATGTTAACTTTAAATAGTTATTTAATTTCTTTTAACCTTATTCAATCTGTTAGTGTTTCAAAATATATCAATTTTATCTCATTATATGTCTTTTTAAAGCCATGTAGTTGTGGAAGCCATGTTGAATCAGGTTGACTTTAAAAGTTTAGCTTTAGCTGTTATTTAGGCTTATCTCATGTTATAATGTCATAATGTCATTCCCTCTTTGAAAACAAACCCACATTGTTGCTTTGACTCATCTGTTGAGAAATCCTTGAATCTCCTGTGGTAGCCATGTGGAGCTGCTGGTACAAAGCAACGCCTATTTGTACTAAACTCCTCCCTGGAGATCAGTCCTCAGCCGACCTCCTGCCCCACAGAGCACCCCTCCCCCGAAGCATTGTTGTGAAGACGTGCTGAAGTGGGAGTGTTAAAATTGATAGGAGGTTCTTAAAGAGACAGAGGCAAATTTTAGGTGTTTAGATTGTGTTTTTATGCAAAGTGAAATTTAATTTTGATATTTACAGCATTCCATAACAACTGAAGGTAACATAGTTACTTCATTGTGGTATAGAATTGAAATATGTGCCTGCAAACTACATAATAGCCCCCTTTAACATCCAATGGATCACAGGGATATATTTTTTATCAGACAGATGTGCAAATATACATAACACAGGCACAGGCAACAATAGAATTGCCCACACCTTTCATTACCAGTAACAAGCTCTGATTAACTGGTTTATTAGAATCTCAATAAACATGTTTGAAAGTGTCTTTTATTTTTTTAACTTCCTTCTTTTTACTGTAAGGTTAAAAATGGTTGGATCAGCTGGTTGAAGTTTTGTCTTTGAACTTGGTGCTGACATTTTACAGAAGCATCATGACAGAGGATCAGCACAGCACGAGACCCAGTTCAGATGAAAAAAAATGGACACAAGTAAACATACAGCTCAGTTTTATTTTAAAGTGAAGTTAAAGAACACATACCTCATTATAAGTCAGATTTTTATTTTCCTGCTCTTGTCTACATTTGAACAATCCCCAACTTGTTTCTGTTTTATTAATAACTTTGAGACACACATTTTAAAAATTCATTTTTTTTTGTTCCCTCTGATCCCAGTATTAGGTGACCTCTACCCATGCCTCAAGAAAAGTAAGAGATGCTTTTGTTTGTGATGTTTGTGAGAATACAAACACTGGTTCTAATTACAATAGACGACTGAAAACACAAATTAACAAAGAAAAAAAGAATAGATTCTCATGCATTTTCAGTTTGATTTGCATTTTTATTCTAAGTTGTATTCATGCAACATGAATGTCTTTTCTTTTTTCTTTTGCTGCAGTTCTCACTAATATCTTCAAGGATCAAAGGCTTTCGTTGGCTTTCTCTCATCTCGTTTTTCTCCTCCAAGCATTGTTTGCCTCCCAGGACTTCAGCAGCACAAGTTTTGCCCAACTGCCAAATTTAAGGGGAAGGGGGAATTAGCTATTCCAGGACTCATTTG
Source organism: Anablepsoides cearensis (assembly GCA_032275365.1). Classification (NCBI taxonomy): domain Eukaryota; kingdom Metazoa; phylum Chordata; class Actinopteri; order Cyprinodontiformes; family Rivulidae; genus Anablepsoides; species Anablepsoides cearensis. Next base: position 6,138,086 of record JAUBOC010000089.1, read on the forward strand.
ACATCAAACAGAGACGATCCGCTGAGGGCACAGATAAAAGAGGTGGCCCACCCTGACCGTTAGCTACCTAAAATATATATGTGTGTTTCAATTTTACATATGAAAGCCTGGGTAATACAAACGGGACTGCCATTACAGGAGTAAAACACCAAAACTACAGCTGTATGAGAACTTTAATTCAAAGTAGAAATGCAACATACTTAAGGAAAATAAATTTCCTATTTAGAGTTAAATTTTTTTTTCTATATTTCAGACTAAAAAAAATAAGGATCGATGTTTTTGGTGTGAGCCTTAAAAATCTAAAAGTAGTTTTCTGACAACAGAACTGCAGTAAATAAATGTTATCTAGATTTAAAAGAAGCTGCTCAGTTTTTGTGCGTTTAAGCTATTGAATAGTTTGGTTTTACGGAATGTACACTGAGCAAATCTAACACCCAAGTTGTCTGTAAGGTTCATTTCAAACCTGACATCTTTTAGATGACTTCATGTTCTCACTTCACACTTATCTTCTCATTGAACTTTTCATAATAACACACTTTTCATTGCATCTGGATTTTAATCATACTGTTTGGGCTGAGCAAAAACCCTGATTTTTACAAAGAAGGCATGATTATACGTGATCCATGGTGTATTATTATTATTTTTAATAAACTGTGTTGCTTTTGTAGTATACTTTTTGAAAACAACCAACCAACCATTTATCTATACATACTGTACATACACTCACCAGCCACTTTATTAGGTACACCTGCTGATTTACACAAATGACGAATCAGCCAATCACATGGCAGCAACTCAATGCATTTAGGCATAGCCAAGATGATCTGCTGCAGTTCACACCGAGCATCAGAATGCTCAAGAATGGTGATTTAAGTGACTTTGAATGTGGCATAGTTATTGACGGGCTGGTCTGTGTATTTCATAAACTGCTCATCTACTGAGATTTTCACCCACAACCATCTCTAGGGTTTACAGTGAGTGGTCCAAAAAAGAGAAAATATCCAGTGAGCGGTGGTTCTGTGGGCGCAAATGCCTTGTTGGTGTCAGAGGTCAGAGGAGAATGGCCAGACTGGTTCGAGCTGATAGAACAGCAACAGTAACTCAAATAACCACTCGTTACAACTGAGGTCTGCAGAAGAGCATCTCTGAACACACAACATGTCAAACCTTGAGGCAGATGGGCTACAGCAGCAGAAGACCACACCAGGTGCAACTCCTGTCAGCTACGAACAGAAAACTTAGGCTACAATTCACACAGGCTCATCAAAATTGGACAATATAAAATTGGAAAAATGTTGGCTTGGTCTGATGAGTCTCAATTTCTGCTGTGACATTCAGATGGTCAGAATTGGGCATCAACAACATGAAAACATGGATCCATCCTGCCTTTTATCAGTGGTTCAGGCTGGTGGTGGTGCAATGGTGTGGGGGATATTTTTCTGGCACACTTTGAGCCCATTAGTAACAATTGAGAATCATGTCAACGCCACAGTCTACCTGAGTATTGTTGCTGACCATATCCACAGTGTACCATCTTCTGATGGTTTCTTCTAACAGGATAACGCTCCATGTCATAAAGCGTGAATCATCTCAGACTGCTTTCTTGAACACAACAAGGAGTTCACTGTACTTGAATGGCCTCTACAGTCACCAGATCTCAATCCAATAGAGCACCTTTGGGATGTGGTGGAACAGGAGATTCACAGATGTGCACTCGGCAAATCTGCAGCAAACTGTGTGATGCTATCTTGTGAATATGAACCAGACTGTCTGAGGAACGTTTCCAGTACCTTGAATCTATGACATGAAGGATTAAAGCAGTTTTGAAGGCAAAAGTGGGTCCAACCCGGTACTAGAAAGGTATACCTAATAAAGTGGCCGGTGAGTATATATTTAACTCATTGATTAGGCACAAGATCCCATAAATATAGGGCTATGGCCTTTTCAGGCTGAGACACATGAGGCCTTGATGATGGTGTCCTGTTACCAAGAGTCTTTGGGGGTTAAAGCACATTTATGTCACAGTACCACACCAAAGCCAAAGCCAAGAAGAAAAAATGTATCTCATAAACAACATTGTCTGCCCAGACTGGATAGATCAAACAAAAGGGTTACAATACCTCAGATAAACATACAACATAAAAGAGGATGGGCTCAAGACCAGTTTCACCAAAAATGACATAATTGTTTGTGATAGTTTCAAATGTTGTAGTGTCACAGTCTGCACAGTAGTGTCTTTTCTATCTGACTCACAGTCAGAAAGAAATTTCTGTTTAAATGCAAAAATAAAAATAAAAAAACACTCTCTTCATAAAGGAATGCTGCTTCACTACTGAGCTAGTGGAGTGGGGTGAATTGGATTGAACATACTCAGAGGGGTATGTCTGTGTTGGGGGTGTGTCAAGAAAATTAACATGTTTTATTATGTTTGTATTTAATAACTTAAAAGGTAACAATAAAATTGATAAAAACTACACATGTTTGACTATGTGATGGACTTGCAACTTGTCAAGGTTGTACCCCATCTTTTGCACAATGGCAGCTGAAGACAGGCACCAGTTCCCCTGTGACCATATACTAAAAAGTGAGCAAATAAAAAAGATTAATGGATGGATTTTGTCTGATCACTGGGAGCGACATGTTTTTTAATCAAATCCTACAGTTTGCACTACCTCTTAAAAATGGAGTTGCTCTACTTGCTCCATTGATTGAGTGGCTAAGGTGGTGCTGAGCTGCTGTTTGTGTAGGGTGCCATCCACATGACAAAGAAAAGTGAAATATTAGCAGACAATATAGAAAAGTACACAGACTGTGGAAAATAGTGGGTAAGACTGATATTATTCTCAAAAAGTCTACAAACCTACATCTCTCTCCAACTCTACTTTGTTTTGTAAGTGATTTCAGACAAATCAAGAGTCAAACTTGTGATGAGATGTTAAACACTGATAGTGTGTCTTTTGTTCCTTGTGCCAGTCATTCTTTGTGAGCTCCTGTGAGTTTTTGCTGCAGCAGAAGCAGCCCTCTTTAATTTATAATAAATCCTTTATTTTTCGATTTTGGATTTTTGCCTGCGCCCTGGGTTTTTTCCTGCCTGCACCTCACATAATGATCAGACGAAGTGCCCAGCCAGCAGGCAAAACTTCTGATCTTTTTTACAAATAGCTTTTTAAGAACCTGCAGAAGCAGCAGAGACGGCTAGATGAGATGGCTGCTAGCTACCCATGGCTCTCCCCATTGAGAGCAGTGGCACCTGGAGTTTCTGTTGCCACCCACCCACCCCTGTCGTTCCTGAGTCGGTGGTTCCACTCCCGTCTCCTGAGTCGGTGGTTCCACTCCCGTCTCCTGAGTCGGTGGTTCCGGTGGTTCCAGAGTCGGTGGTCCCGGTGGTTCCAGAGCCGGTGGTTCCAGAGTCAGTGGTCCCGGTGGTTCCAGAGTTGGTGGTCCCGGTGGTCCCAGAGTCGGTGGTCCCACTCCTGGTTCCTGAGTCCCATTCTGGAGTTGGCAGGTCATCCTGTGGCAGTCCTCAAGGTTCGTGGGTTGGCTGCTGGCATCGTTCTAACATCTGGGTCGGCTGCCGTCACCTCCTCTTCGCCTGGGTCAGCTGCCGTCACCTCCTCTTCGCCTGGATTGGCTGCTGTCGCCTCCTCATCACCTGGGTCGGCTGCCGTCGCCTTCTCTTTGCCTGGGTCGGCTGCCATCGCCTCCTCTTTGCCTGGGTCGGCTGCCGTCGCCTCCTCTTCGCCTTGGTCGGCTGCCGTCACCTCCTCTTCGCCTTGGTCGGCTGCCGTCGCCTCCTCTTCGCCTGGGTTGGCTGCCGTCGAGTCCCCTTTGCCTGGGTTGGCTTCCGTCGCCTTCTCTTCGCCTGGGTCGGCTGCCATCGCCTCCTCATCACCTGGGTCGGCTGCCGTCGCCTTCTCTTTGCCTGGGTCGGCTGCCATCGCCTCCTCTTCGCCTGGGTCGGCTGCCATCGCCTCCTCTTCGCCTGGGTTGGCTGCCGTCACCTCCTCATCGCCTCTGTCACCTGTTTTCGCCATCATAGTCACTCCAGCTCCAGCAACCTCTGCCGGCTCCTCGTCTGCTCCCGCCTCCTCCCTTGGCTCCTTGTCTGCTCCCGCCTCCTACCTTGGCTCCTTGTCTTCTCCCGCCTCCTCCCTTGGCTCCTCGTCTGCTCCCGCCTTCTCCCTTGGATCCTCGTCTGCTTCCGCCTTCTCCCTGGGCTCCTTGTCTGCTACTGCCTTCTCCTGTGGCTCCGCCTCTGTTCCTGCTGGGCCTTCTGTCTCTGTGGGGCCCCGTGTTGGATAGTCTCCTGGCCGTCCCCCTGACCTCTGTGTGTTTTGTCCTTGACTCTGTGTTTGTCACGTGTTTCCCTGAGTCTCGTCTACCTCCTCTTTTTGACGTCAGGAGCCGTTGTTGAGGGCACGGTCCTGTCGTGATCTGTGTTCATTTTCCTTAGTTTTCTTGTGTTTCTGTGTTCCCCTGTTTATCTCTGCCCTGATCGAGCCCCACCCTTGCTCACTTGTTTCCTCTTGTGTCTCTCCAGGTGTTTCTTGTTGTCCCTAATTAGTTTGCTTTATATACTGTGTCCTGTGTTCAGTCTGTGTCTGATCATTTTTTTGTACTGTTTTCACAGTCCGTGTGGTGTCACTTGTGTTCCTTGCGCCAGTCATTTTTTGTGAGCTCCTGTGAGTTTTTGCTGCAGCAGAAGCCCTCTTTGATTTATAATAAATCCTTTGTTTTTCCATTTTGGATTTTTGCCTGCGCCCTGGGTTTTTTCCTGCCTGCACCTCACAGTATTTACACCTAAAATCTAAGGCAATGAAATATACAGTACATTCCACAATTTGCATGACTAATGACAACAGCATATGTAATATCTGGTCCTGCAGACGTGAATCTCTGTGGAGTCGACATCATGATGCAGATATCTTAATGAAAATTGTATTAATAGAGAATAATTAGTCTGCCTTTAATAAAGCATTGACCTTAATTTAAATAACTTAACCACTCAACTTTTGATGTGTTTATACTGTAACAGCTTCATCATCTAGGCTTCATTTGAAAATATCAGCTGGATGTGTGACTGTGTTTAATGTAGTATCTCACTGGATTGTGGCCTGGTGATGAGCCACTGAATGGCATTGGCAAGGGAGTCTATATTGTCTCAAAACATCTGCAGGGGTTTTTAAGTCAGAGAGACTTGCAATCCTGTCACATGATCAAAGAATTGGTGCAACAATTTTTATTTAAAAATAGTAAAAAAGTTGTCACATGTCTCAAACCAATTCCCAAACTAGTTTCTGTAAATTCTACAGTGATTTTGCTGTATTTGGACACATGCACAGAAATCATTTAAGACCCCAAACATTCATAACCCCAAATGACCAGGTCTTTAAAGCCATGTGTGTAATAATTATTATTTAAGAAATGAAAATGGTTCCAGACAAAGTGCCCTTACAAAAACAGAAATAATGGACCAGAATAGAGGGATGCTTGGGTTTGCTAAAAGATAAAGTAGATACCACAAAAGTGTACCCAAATAGTGGATAACCACCTAAGCAGTACATAAATGTAAACAACCAACTTGTCTGTGTCTCTGGCTTGTCTCTCATTCCTCATGTCTTGGTTGCTCCACCCCTGCTTTGAATCTTCCACATTCTTTTGTCTGCAACAAGTCCCAATCTTCCTATTTTATTTTATTTTTTACTTCTCTCTCTCAGCCTGGGACTGTCCTGTCACAAGCTCCAGCCCATGTGGCACAACTCAAATAGCATTTGTGTGTGTTTCTTCTTTGTGCTTTTTTTTCTTGTCCTGTTAAAAGTCATAGGAACCCGCCCACTCATGTACTTTCAGCCAATCATCATTAGCCACAGATCTGACTAATTGTCCAATCAAAAAATAAGCTAAACGGAGAAACTTATATCCCTTAGTTGTTCAAGTACTGTCTCTAAGCTAATTTTTTTCATTTATAATAATAATAATTTATTAATTTTTAGCTATATTTAACTATTTTTGCTGCTATTTAGCATCATCAAGGTTGTTATGCAACACACCATACGCCAGGGTAAGGGTGGAAATAAAGCAAATGTCTTTACAGTCGACACAGTTGTCAAAGGACCTGGCCCACCTAGACTGGGAATCAGACAAATTAAAAAAAAACAGCAAGAAGTTAGGTTATGGTTCAGTGATGAAATATTTTATCCAAATAAAATGTTTGGAGATTAGGGAGATTCTACAACTATTTTCTCTTAATTATGAATTGACAACTAGTCTCCAGCAGTCATAGCCTAATAAGAAACTGGATCATGAACCAAGAGTTTATATTTAGTCTCATAAAACCACAGTGTTATGTTCTACATGGCATGCTTAAGGAGTCTCCGATATACCTTTTGAGAAAATGCAAACAATTTGCCTCCTTTCTCCTGACACTCTAGCATTGACCTCCTGAATGTTTCTCTGATTAAATCTCTTTTGGTCTATGAGTTTTGGTGGATGACCCTCTTGCAGGTTTGGAGAACTGGCTTCATCTTTGCATTTCCTAATGAAAATCTGTGGGATGTTCAGGATTTTTGTTTGTTTTTATATATAAATCCTTGTTCAGCTCAACAGCTTTGTTTCTATGGAGAGGTTCTTCAATTTTCTTTCAAGGTTTGTGGAATTTATTTATTTACTTTCTGTCTGTCTTATTTCCTTAAGTTTAACCTGAAATTTGGTATCTTTATTGCTGTCATAGTACAAATATTAGTTTTTTCCATTGTTTTTTTAATCTAAGTTGTTAGCTAAAGTGCTGTTGCAGCGTGTACTGTATGCTGGTGGAAATATAACTAAAGGTTTAAAGTCCCTGCACAGGTTCTGGTGTGTAAATTGTGCTACTGAACCATTGTTTGATGTTTTGTCAAATTGTGTGTATTCACACGTGTAGGTGGCGCAGGAGGATAGGAGCGGGGTAGGGCGCGGGGCCAGAGACAGGTTTGTCTGTTTGTGTGTGTGTGCGTGTGTGTGTGTGCAGGCATGTGAGAAAGTTTCTTAGACCACAGCTGTTGGAGTTGGGCCAGTGTCATGCAGTTCTTAACTAGCCTTTAGGTTACTCTGGCTGCAACACTAACCAGGTCGAAGCTCAGCTATTGCTTAAAGCCTTCACCTGGTTACAAACACACATGTACACACACACACACACACACACACACCTAAAACAAAAAAATGAGCACACTCTCAAATAAGTTTAAGGTTTTTTTTTTTTTCCAGTTGAGTTTTCACTTGTGATCTTTTGATACCCTGGCTCACAAATGAGGCTGAAACATATTATTTCTCTTTCTTTTCCATGCCTCCCCCACACATGTCATACACACATGCCAAAACACATTGCATGTTGCCACTATCAAAATGCAAATCCACCTGCTTCTCGACTCGTTGCTGCACATATTTTTTTTCCTCTTGTGACTTCATTTGAGAGGAAGCAGAACCTGGGTGACAACTTTAATTACAGGTGTGCACACACAGACCGGGAGCTATTTTCTCCTGACTTGACCTAATCATCATCAATATCCTCGTCATCTCCGCCACCATCCGCCCCCACAAGGCCATCATGCTGGGAGTAGATGAGGTGCCCTAAAATACATGTATGTATATCAGCAGATGTAGGCAAATACAGTATAAAACTGTTCAAGATGCTAAATAGTGAAACTGAGGGATGAGCTAGTCGGGGATGCAGCGGAGGTGAAGGTGGGTGTGTCTGTATTTGGGTGGTGGTGTGTGCGGTATTGTTGGGGAATAATTGCCTGGAGATGGTGCAGAAATAAGCCCTAATGGTCACTAATCCAAGCCTGGAGAGAGCCTCTCCACAGTGCTCCACTGAATGCCGGTAATGGGCTCCCAGCTCTGTCACTTACATATGCATAGATCTTTCTCCATTAAAGCTGGTTTGAATGACAAATATGGGTGGATGTAAAAAAAAAATGATAAAAAAAAGAAATAGAAAAAGAGTGATGGTGCTGGAGGAAGATTTCCTCTTGGCTGGTAGTAATTTGGCAGCCGATCAGGCCCCCATCCTTAAATCTCATTACCCTATTGTTCGCATGATGCTGCCCGGGTGAAACGCCGGGGCAGAATATTCAGCTTCAAGTGGCTCAATGATGATTTGAACCTGGTACTTTTTTCATCTGCGAATAGGAGATTTTCATGTAACTAAGTTACGATAATGATTCTACATTTAGAAGTACTGATTTTCTCCATTTAATCTTTTCTTATTTTCAGTCTTTCATACATCTGTTCCTGAATTTATTCAGTTACCACCCTTAAAAGGTATGAGTTTCCACTTTTAAACGGTTTCTGGTGTGTGTGTGTGTGTGTGTGTATGTGTGTATGTGTGTGTGTGTGTGTGTGTGTGCGTGTGTGTGTGTGTGCGTGTGTGTGTGTGTGTGTGTGTGTGTGTGTGTGTGTGTGTGTGTGTGTAAGCTAACACTATCAGCTCACAGAGGCTACTTTAAAGTCTACTTTTGTTTTGCTCTTGTTTAACTGTGGTACTTATAACTATGTTTAATGCATTATTTTAGCTTGTTTCAGAGTATATAGACATTCTTGCCTCCAAACTACTCCTGAGTGGCATGAGGGTCTGTACAAATACTTTGCTTTGCCACGCTAATAGAATACTCTAAAGCAGGAAAAACTATCATCTACCTGTTGCTACTGTCTACAATGTTCGTGAGCAGCACACAGCAGACCAGCGGTTCCAAACCTTTTATCCTTAAAGCCCCCCTTTCTTATATCCAAGCCAAGCTTAGCCCCTTGTCCCCCAAACACTGCTCCTCCCCACCTCATCCAAAGACGCATTCAACCTTTATCTCTTCATCAAAATAAAAAATGAATATTGGGGGCGGGCTCCCTGGATTGGGCACAACTGCAGGACACCTATTTTTTTCAAAATACCCTTTAAAATTAAACCAAAAACTTACAACACACAGAACTTTACTTACATATGAACATTTATTGTTTTGTTTGTTTGTTTCATTTTGTGTGGAAAAGATGACCACATATTTAAACTATTCCATTATCCTACCAAACACATGTGAAAAACATATTTCACGTGAGAATTTCACAAGAAAAAAAAAATGATTTCCATATAAGAAATCCTTCTCATTTTTCTGTAGGGATCTACAGAGCTTTTTGCTGTTTCTGATGGTATCTGTAGTGACATGGCTATTGCAGTGCTGGACATTTATAGTGTGTCTTTGGAAGTGAGGAAAACAACATATGCTTTATGTCTTTATAACCCTATTTTAACCAGTAGGTCTGAAAAACACCTGATGTGTTTAAATTTCTATCATTGAATTCACACGTGGTTCAGTGTAGCTAAAGTTGTAGAGCAACTTCACTATGTACTCCAGTTGTTCCTGGTGCTTTTATACAAATGACAGATATTTATCATTCATAGGACTAAAATGTCTTGTTTTGAATAAACAAAATAATTCTGAATGAACAGATGACAAACCAGTATATTATATAGTCGTGGTGCCAACCCAAAAAACAGAACAGCAACAAGTGTGTGTGTAAGAATTATGTGCAATAAAAACATCATGTTTGTGTAGTGTTACATGTGAAATACAGCCGCTAACACAAAAATGGGTCCCTCTGGTTTCTATGATGCTGAAAACTTGGACAATATCACGGAATTACAGATTAAAATGGACTCTAAAATAAAACACATATTCTCACAGAATTGACCATTTTGGAGTTTCTCAGGTATTTTGGCCACTGCCACTCCCTAGCTCTCCTTCCAGATTGGGAAAAATATTAATAAAAATAGGTTAGCCAAACATATTCAGGGCATATCAAAACAATACAAATTTTAGCGCAAAGTTTAGGACAGTGCAATACCCCAGTGATTTTTGTGAACCTAGAGAACAACTTTTTTACATGTTTTGTCAGCACACGATTGGCTGGACGCATAAGAAATAATTTTTATTTTACAAAAAGGTTAACTTTTTTTAATATGATATATGTAAAATTCTGTTGTTCTGCTGAACCACAGCAATTTGTTATATTTCTGAAAGTGAAATAAAAGGCATTGGATTTTTATTTATATGGCTTTTTATTTGTTCAATTGTTTTTCTGTCACTTTATAAATACACACTTTTTTAGGGTAATTGGATACCTTGATTGAGACTCATTGTCTCAATCTAACAGAACACAAAGGATGAAACCTGAAGACCAAGCAGATAGTTTTATTAGTTCTCATGTCTAAAACAGAAAATTGTTCAGCCACATTGAGATGTTTTCAGCATGAATGAAAGAATAAAACTAACAAACATTTTATTTGAATAAAATCTTTCATCACTGAACCATAACCTAACTTCTTGCTGGAGTGTTGTACATCTGTATAGATTTTTCCTTTATGACATATTATTGCTTCCTGATTAGTTTGTGGGCACTGCTGTGAGAATGTGTGCCGGCCCACTTCCTGTCATTCTCTTGCTGTTAAACCAGAGGAAGAGTGTTGTGTGTCTGTTTTGGTCAGTTAATTTCCCTTTGTGTGTTGGACTCCTGTTGCAAACTTGACTCATGGTCCTCGTGTACAAAACTTTATTCTTATTGTAGTCACAAACATCTCAGACTGATAACCAAAAGTTCTGTACTGCAGAAACCTGCATGTTTTAGTCTGCATGAAGAGGACTATAAATTAAGAAAATTAAGTTACAGGCAATAAAGAACTAAGGGACTCACAGTAAGTTCATGTTTATTTTGCTACACCAGCTCCTTTGATTTCTAACAAGAGTATTAAAAAATAACATGTCTACAAAGCATTAACAACACAACCGCTTGAAACTTTCAATATTTGTACCACCAGATCTTTATTTCAAACTGTACACTCAAAAAAGAATTATTCACATTGTAGGAAAGGGTGGGCCGAGAAGGATCCACTGGGCCCGTCCCTCAAATCGAGGAAAAAGGAGGATGCATTTTTGGGCCTCAATTGGAGGAGTCTTCAATTTTGGACAGTCTCCGGCGCGGCACAGTGATGTAAGCAGCTGACAGATTTGGCCTTCGGAGGAAGCGGACTCTCAATTTGGACACGGACTATGTGACCTCAGTGGGGAGAAGCCATGATAATAGGACACCCTTCACATTCAGCCTCTTCATCTTTCGGCAATGGCAGATGGCATACACTCAAAACCCAGCAGAAGAAACAAACAAACACATGAAAACAATCACATACATGTGCCAAAACAATTCAAAAACATATTTAATCAAAGCTGCCCAATGGACATGAGGAGCTTCAAATTACCTATTTCCTTTTCTGCTCCACTGCAGGAGTCAGTGCAATTTGGTTTGAAAATGTTTCACTGAATATAGTTAGTTATTTCATCCAACTCAAAAAAAAAGAAAAAAATCTTGGAGTCCTTCTATTGAAGCATTGTATGGTTCCTGGGACACTCAGAAAATGTTTTATTTTTGTGACAATTTTGTTGTTTGCTCTCTTAGCACTTTTTTCCAGAACAAACATGGTCCTAACTGAGACTATAAAAAAGATTTGGTTGTGTGTGTGTGTGTGTGTGTGTGTGTGTGTGTGTGTGTGTGTGTGTGTGTGTGTGTGTGTGTGTGTGTGTGTGAGTGAGCATACTGTACAGGAGTTCAAGGACATACAGAACCTTATGGGTGGGAATGAATGTACCTGAATCCCATGATAAAGTGCTTCATATTTCACTATTACTTCCATAAGTGCAGCGTCTCTAACAGGAAAGATTAGTTCTTCAAATGTAACTATCAAAATATGAGTGAAATGGCTTTGTTTTCGTGTGTGTGTGTCTGCGTGTGTTTGTGCTTCCCAAGCAAAAGTAGAACACAAATATCTTTATGAACAAATCTGTCACATATATCAGGCCGCACATCTGCTTTTACACACAAGCAAGTTTGTGCACACACACACACACACACGTACAGAGTGCAAGCAAGTAATAGATATCCAATAGCTGGGAGCTGTGGAAGGGGTCTTGCTATATCTGTCAGCGCTGCCTGGCAAAGGCGCAGCGAGTTCAGATACTATTGCCACAAACGACTGCATCAAAAGATTTACTGTCCCTCCCCACCATCCCTCCCACCCCCGAGGCGGGCTGCGCGGCTCAGTCCACCGGGCAGCACAACAAGGAGGAGGGGAGGGATGGCGAAGAAAGACGGCAGGCAGGGGACAGATAAGAGAGAAGCGACAGCAATATCAGCCAGGGGAGAGGTTTGGGGTGAGGGGAGGGGTGGGGGTGGGTTACAGCAGATGCGAGAGAGGGGGCAGAAATAAAAGAGGTGGAGGAAAGGAGGAGAGAAGAAGTGCTGTGGCTCTCCTTTTCACCTCCTCATGAGCAGCACTTGAGAGCCCAGGTGCATTAAAGCACTGAAACACATAAAGGGTGAATGCTTGTAGACAAGTTATGTTTGAGCTACTAGGTTTTAGGAGGAACAGTATTTTCCATATTGTATTAATAAATGGTATTTTTTCAACATGAAATTTGAACTGTTGGTTCTGCTTTATGTTTCTGTGTGAAGTTTCCATGTTCCTCCTGTACATGTGCCCGATTTTTCTGAGTTTGCCAGTTTCTTCCCACAGTCCACCAGCATGCAGGTTGGGATAAATGTCAAATCTAGACCTGTGTTAGAGGGCATGGCTGCCTGTCTTGTAACCAGTGATGTATTCCTTGTCATGGCAAAAAGATAATGAAGACACTTTATTGTCTTATAGGTACAGGATTCCGCTCCCCTGGCTGCCGAAGCCTCCCCATTATTTGTAGGAGAGGCTTTTGTCTGCTGTGGCCTCAGACTTTAACCTCTGTTTAGGTGCAAGAAAACCCACTGCTGCCACCAAATTGTCACACAGGTAAGGTAAGCTAAAAAAAACAACTCATGTCGTTTTGTTCGGTTGTTTGGTCTATCTGTGATTTCTGGGTACCATTTTTAACTTATATTACTAGCTACTTATATTTTAGTAATAGATAAATAAGCTTAATATTGTGTGTATGTGAGGATGACTAGGAGATATATCAAGCTGAAATGTTTCCTCTGTAATCGCTCCAGTTCTTCAGAAACCTACTTTCTGGGTTCAACGTGAGATCATTCAAGCAGGGTTCAATTATATACTAATTTGCTCTTTTCCAAAACCGATATTGTATATTGTTGTGGCTATTTCATTATAATTATTATGATAACAAAATACAACGGTGTAAATGGCATGAAGCTGTTGTGATGACGTGAAGATATGGGTGTAGTTGAAGAAGTAGGAGGTTCTTAAAGAGACAGAGGCCAATTTCAAATGGATATGATGCAAAGTCCAATAATATTTTGATTTATACAAATTAACTGCATTTTAATAACAACTGAATATGACGTAGTTACTTAATTTTGGTATAAAATTGAACTATATGCCTGGGAACACATAATACTGGCCCTTTAAAACGAGGTCCAAAAATTTGACATTTTTTTTTACATTTTTGTTATTTTCTGTGATTTGAACAGACCTAAATAGGATGAAAATTTTTAATCAACACGGGCCACTGAAGAAGTACTTCAGGGAAATATACAGCATGTTTCTTCTTAAGTCAGTGGTCCTCAAACTTTTCACACTGCAGCCTCTTTGGAGAAAGAAAAAAAAAGTCAAGCCCTCACTTAGCTCACAAAAGCTAAATTTAAATTGTAGAATGAAAAGCTTTATACAATTTACTTGTTCTTTTTCTGATTAAAATATTGTGTCTATTAAAATTTATTAAAAAACAAATAATAACTTGTTTTGTCACATTTTGCCTGCATATTGATCCTTTGGTGTTTCTTTCTTTTTTTATTATTATTTTTATCAAACTTGAAGGCAAAAAAGAAGGCATTTTCAAAAAAAAATTCTAAAAAAAACTCCAACAAAACTTCCACTTTGCTTAAACAGTAAAAGTAGATAGCTCCATCAGAACCTGAATATTTTAAAATAGATAAAAATCAAATGTGTTCAGTCTTGTAGAACCATAAAAAAGTCCAATCTGTACAAAAACCCAACAGATATTATGAAAATTTACTAATATTATAGTAGCAATGACTTGTGAGTTGTTTGTTGTATCATCTGTAAGAGGAACAACAAAGCTGTGCAAAAAATAAAAATCTTATTTTTTGGCAAAAATATTATGCACATTTAAAAGCTTTGTCATTTTCTCAGTATTTTAGGGTTTAATGTTTTTATTTTCCACTGCTACTGATTTAAAAACGTTTTTTCTTCCCTAGATTTGGAAGGATTTCTTAAAAAAAACAAACTCAAGTGACTTACTGACATCTCTGGCATGTAATATTTCAACATTGTATTATTAAAATTTTAACATGTGTTATTAATCTTAAAATATTTCCCGTCCCATCAGCAGACAGTTTTCAGACACAAACATGTCTTATTTTAGACTTTTACCCTTTGCTGTAATTCCAGTGGCAGGATATCACTCACTGAAGTCATCTTTAATTCGACGCAGCTTGTTTTTCTTTCGATCACTAAATGAGTGCACGTTGACGTGCGTGTACTCACCCCCACCTGTCAAGAAACTGTGCCCCCCACCCCCACCTCCCTCCGTTTGGGGTCAAGCCCCACAAATTGGGATACATGAGCATATTTACTGACTTTTTGTTGCGTCACATCAAACATGGAGATTAGAATAAATCGTTTTTATGTATGTTCGTCTGGCACAAGCATGGTGTGTGTGTGTATGTGTTTGCTTCTACTACGGAGTGAGGACCATTTGCGACATAGTTACCGTCAAAGTGAGGACCTCTTCAATGTCCTCACTTTCCTCGCTTTAGGGTTAAAGGTATGGTGTGAATTAAGTTTTGGTTCAGGTTAGGGTTAACTATAGACCAGTAATGGTTAGCTTTAGGGAAAATATCTGAGGTAGGCATAAATACAGTTACAAAACTGTATGTAAGTCAATACAAAGTCCTCAGTTTGATGCAAGTACAGGTATGTGTGTGTGTGTGTGAGGGGGGGGTGGATAAAAAAAGGGGATCTATGAGTAAAAGTTCAGATTTCTCTCCCCTTTGGGTCAGCTGCTAATCACAACTCTGCTGAGACCCAGCGTCCTCGCATCCCAACCTGAACACACACACACACACATTAGAGGTACCGATTCCTCTGCTCTTGAATAACCTCACCGGGGGCGAGTGACGAAGGAGGCATGGAGGAAGGGAGGAGAGGAGGGAATTGAGGCAAAATCATCCTCCTTATTTAGAAGGGAAGAGAGCGAGCGAGTGGGCCCTTTGAAGCCTTCCTCGCTCGACCAGCACACAGCTACGAGGCTGTCGGCTTGTCGAGGATTTCTCCTGGATGTGTGTGTCTGTGTGTGTCTGTGTGTGTGTTGAAAGACCCTCCCGTGGAGAGAGATGGTGAGGGAGAGAGCGCCGCAGCCCTGATTAAATGCTGGAGCCGTCATGCCTGCGAGCCAGCCAGGAGATTAATATCGGCGTAACCTGTTACTTAATTCATTATGGGGATACAGGCTAATTTGATTTGATATTATTTTAATAAAGTTCTGTGATATCCAAGATTGTTTCAGGCTATCAAAATAATTTTCCAGTTATTACAGTTCGTCAGGCAGGTCCCTTTGATAGCACTGGTTCACCAGGCCTGTCCTGAATACATTATAGCCCCCACAACCCCCACCCAACTCCATTTCCATACACACACAATCACACTCTTTCCTCAAATGCACACACACACAGGCTTCTGCCCCATTCTTTCTCCAAATCTCTATGTCTCTCAATTGTGCTTTTTTAATCTAAAGCTTAAATTTTGCAAACTTAAAAAAAGAGATTGTCAAGTGGGAACAAAAAAATGGATTCCTACATAGGAATGACAAACTGTTAGTTGTTTCCCATCTGCTCCAGTGGGACTTTGTTTAGTGAAACCATCAATTTTTCAGTCTAACTGTTCCGTAAACATGTCTCTTATAAATGCCTAAAAAATAATTATTATCAAGAGAAAGCATGTTTACATATAAGTACAGGTGGAAACAGTTTGAGAAGTATTTCAGCTATTTTGTACTTCTTATAGCCATAAAATGGGATGGATTATGATGGTGTATGTGAGAAAGCAAATCTGGCCACACCCACATTATCACCCACCAGCTGTTCTATAATATGTAAAGACTAAAGACTGCTTAACAATACAAAACTGAGACTCAAACAAAAAGTTGCTATAAAACAACAGTTGTTTTAGTCCTTAAAGTGATGCCCAACCTTAAAACAACCGTATTTTCTTACCACTTTGATCAGGTCTAAGTCTGAGAACTCTGTAATCAGGTCTTTTAAAAAGAACTACGATGTAATGCTGTTTGTTTCCAGTCTCAGCATGACTGGCTTTGCCCTGATTTGACCTGACTTAGTTTGGCACGTTCTAAGTAGTTTTCCATATAACTGAATGTCGCCTAGATGTAGGCAGGTCTTCATAGTTTCCAAAAATGTACCACTAACAAGTGAATAAAAAGCAAATAAAGTTACACTCACCATTATCTGTCACCAGTTCCAAAAAATGTCACGGCCAAGTTGAGGCCACCTTTTACTTCTGCCAGTCAGAGCTGTAAAGTCAGACAATTCGGTCTAGTTCCATCTGAATTTTATTGTCTGCCACAAAGCAATGTAATGGCTTCCTTTTTTAAAAAAAGTAAACAGTGTGCTGCAAGGTTTTCAAAAGATAGGTTTGATTATTGTGAAGAAGGTGCTTTTATAGACATCGTTCTCTGGTCAATCAATGGCCTGAAGTTGGCTCCATTCGGCTCATGAAGACCTCAGCAAAGAGAAAAGAGTTAAAGGAGCCATTCAGTGGGAAGACTTTAAATCTACAATGGGCCAACTTGTTTAGGGCTGAGTTGAGCTTATATAAAAAGGACAGATTTTAAAATGGTTGAGAACATGTGAAGGTAAGACTACTACCAAGATAGGAATATAATGTTTTTAGTCTCTTTAGTGTCATTCCGTGCTAAACATCCATCCTCTGATATTTTGCCACCAAGGGAGCAGCCTCAACAAAACAGCAAAATCTTGGTTTGACTGAACTGGCACACAACTCATGCAGTAAACAAACTCTGACTTTGTCTTTCTTTTCTCCCTGTTTTAGAACTCACAGCATGCAACAAGTTGCAAAATGCAAGATGAACATTATAGACAACACAACCTGCCTCCACATAATCACATTGTTCCAGAGAATGACATAAAACAACAGCCAGTCTCTAATCAGTAGTTGCTCTGAAATGGACCCTTTCAATATTTCTGCTGAATGTTGATTTTTATCATTATTGTATTTTGGTCAAACTATATAAACTATATAATCTATTTTATTATAGCACTGGTAAGTTGTGCCAAATACATTATATAATGCAACAGGTATCGTTGTACCAATAGGGACCCCTAGAACAGGACTATTCAACACATCTGGCCATTGAGTGACCAAAGTTCGGCCCGCCAATTGGTTCATTCATCTCTTAAGCCCAAACCCCTGGTTTTCTACATTAATTATTGTAAGTTATTTTAGTTAAACATAGACAGGAACGTCAGAATCTTGGCTAGAAGCTGGTAAAAACCAATTATGCACACTCAATATAGTTGAATTTACAATCAGTTGAAGATAAAATTATGAAATTGAAAATAAAATTGGTTTAAAAGTTTGGAAAGTCAGAGATGTCAAAATAATATTTTTGTTAAACAGGAGGCATAATGTGTTCTTTTTGGTTTTGATATTTTTTAATTATCACTATATTTATAGGGTTCCGTATGTTGTATTTACGATTAAATGCAGCAAAATAAACAATTTCAAAGGTAACAGATTTTTGTAATACTTGGTTTATTTACATAATAACTATAATTGCTGGATGTTTGGTCCCTCAGCTGTTGGCCTGCAGTAACTGTGGCCCCCGGAGCAGTTTAGTTGAATAGCCCTACGCTAGAAGGTAAACTTAAACACACTATAAAGGGGAAAAAAGACGATGAACCTGTAAAACATTTAGGTCAGTTAACAACAAGATTTTAAAATTTAATAATTTCTTTGATTCCCACAGAAACACTATTAATGTCTGAACATAATACTTTTTGTTCTGGTTAACTGGTGTTAAAATACTCTGCACAGCTCCTTTAATCAAAGCTTTCTTTTTCTTTTTACCTCTCTTTTACTCTCTGCCTCTTTCTCCCAGCACTAATGTCATCCATTCATTATTAAAGCTCCCTTCGCCTCGTCTCTCCTGTGTTCTGCTCTATTAGAAAGCCTTGTATCATCTGCTCCGGGCTATAGAAGGACAGAGGAAAAAATAAAATGAAGACATGTTCGGCTCTTTGCAGGGGGCGTGTAAGTCGCCTGTCAGCCTGTAATCACTGTGTCCGCGACTCTGTATGCTAATTCATCTTTCCATACTGCTGACTAGGACATGCAATATAAATGAAGTTTGTTGGACTGCACAAGGGCTGACTTGAATAAAAGATCAGGGTCCTGAGGAGATTTGGGCTGTTATTAGCCATGTGGAACTTCACATTTACACCACTAGAGACCTAATGTTGTAATGAAAGCCTTTTTACATGGAAAATGGCATCTTTATCCCTGTCAGAGGGAGATTAGTATGACTGGGGCTGCATTGTATATTAGAATTGTGAAAAGATGCAAAGTTGTAAATAAAAATAGAAATCATGACATTGAAAAAAAAATCTGGATGGAATTTTTCATTTGAATATTTGAATCATGCCTAAACCTTTAAAACCAGAGTGACAACTGTATTTTAATGCATGTATCAGTAAGTAGCAGAAACTGTGTGTGTATATAAGCGTATGCATCATGGGGACCAGTTTCCAGACGAACACAGCCTTGTGGTGACCCAATGCTCCTTATGGGGACCAAAGCCTGCTGACTAGTTTGGGTGGGGGGCTGGGTTAACTATGGTGTGAAGTTAGTTTAGGTAAGCTTTAGGGTTAGCTATGTACTGGAATTGTTATGTTTTAAGGGGACACATCATGTAAAATCCCCTTTTTTAGCTGTTAAAATACATTTTGTTGTGTACTTGGAGATTCTATGAGTGCAGAAAGGTTTAATTCAGCCTCTCCTGGTGCTGTAAAGATATATTCATATTCTGTCTGAATCCAATTTTTTAGCCCATTCAGTTTTCTCTATTTTCTATGACGTTTTCTGAGTCTATTACGTCAAATTATCTGCGACAGAATTGCCAAATAAGGTCCGGACTTACCAACTACAATTTCCTCATCTTTATTCTCCTCTGGTTCTGGGTCAGACATGTAAGGCTGGATGAGAAGTTTTCTGTTGCTGACATCTTTCAATTAAATTGTAAATAAAACATTTCTGAATGCTAGAAAACGTAACCCCCTCTCTCTCAAACCGGAGAGGACCGGTCTGGAAGCTTGAGGGGCCGGGGCTTGAAGTGTCTTAAAGAAACAGTAGCAAAACAAGCTGCTTTGAAACACACATCAGAAAAGGGGTAAAAGAGGGGCTGGTACAGTTAGAATAAGGAGGAATTCAGACCAAAGCATCATAGTTCCACTTTATAAATACCCCAACTGAAGGATTTAAATGTGAAAAGGAAGGATTTAAAAGCATGATATGTCTACTTTAAGGTAAAGGGTCAGGGTTAGCTAAATAATTTAATGGAAAACAAATGGAAGTCAATGCAAAGTCCCCACAAGGATAGAAAAACAATGTGTGTACTTGGTAAATAAAATCAAGTGCAGTCAGGTTAATTGTAAAAAAAGACAAGTGTAAAGAGTTTATAAATAACTTAAACACAAACAATAGCTGTCAAAGGTTATTCACACTGTTTCTTCATACTTTTTTATGAATAAGTAATGTTTGTGTATTTCATATATTTTTTTGTATAATGGGTACTTTTTAGGCATCACTGATGGTACTTATAGGATCATGACTGGAAATGAATGATTTGTTGTATTTTATTGTGCTAAAAAAAAATTAAACACATGGCATCTCGTATTAATAACTCATCTTAAAGGACCAGACATGGTGATGGTTGAACATTTCTGAATTTTTACAGGCAGATTCCTATGGGATAAATCTTGTGCCAGCAGGAATTGAATTTAAATTGCTCAAATTAAATCTGAATGTGAATAAATTGAAATTGAATGCATTGGTTTGAAAATGAATTTTACTAAACTGAAACTGAGTTTAAAGTTTTGTATCTGAATTAATTTGCTTCAAAACTGTATTTTGGTCCATTAAAAATTCAGTTTGACTACTTTCACTTTCAGTTCCAAAATTCAGATTTTTGTGTCACACATCCTGGTCCTTGAG
>JAUBOC010000089.1:6186108-6207014 GCA_032275365.1 Anablepsoides cearensis
TGTGTGTGTGTGTGTGTGTGTGTGTGTGTGTGTGTGTGTGTGTGTGTGTGTGTGTGTGTGTGTGTGTGCCCTTCAGTGGTACAGTGGACTAACTGTGTGTACACAAGGCTTGCAAGGCCTTATCTAGATGTCCTAGTTATCGATTGAGCTACATGGCAGATAAGAAAAAGATGACTACCCCCTCCTACTCATCCTCAGCCTCTCACCCCAACACCTCATCCACAACCAACAGCCCTCCTCCCCTCGCTCTCTGTGGTACAGATGTGATGATTTTAGGCACTTAACTTGAACCTGTCTGCAGGAGATCAAAGTCATTTCCAAAAAAAAAAAAAAAAAAATAAACTACATTTAGAAATAATTATTTGCTGGGCTCATGCAGACACAGGTTTGTACAAATACATGTTTGGTGACACAAGATATTCTGTAATTCCAGATGTAATGTTGTTGTTAGTGTATCAGTGCAGTATTTTCCTTTTTTTATTTTATCTTTCACAAAGGTTTACTTTAGTTGTACAAAGTCATAACATGCATCAAAAATTAACAGCGGAATATATTTTAGCAACTGCAATGAGGTGTAAAACAGTATTATTTAAAAATGAGTGGCAATTTTGAAATACACAAAAAGGTAGATAAAAAATGGACTTACTCTTCAAAGAAAATCATAGATTGTTCACAGATGATCATATCCATGAATGTACTTTAAGTACACTTAAAGCTGTTCCACTTTAGCACCCAAAAGCCAATTAAAAACAGCTTCGGAATAAATAGGAGACCACTGCATTTCGCTGTATTTTGTGGAAAGCATTCCACCAAATATTGATTCTGAACTCTTCCTGAGTCAAAACAGCAGTATTGCTGTTTCTAAATTAATATGAACTTGTTTTCTGTGCATTATTTGAGGTCTGAATGAACAGCATCCTTGTCGTCAATTTTCATCTTCTGCAAATAAATGATATGTGGTCAGTAGTTCATAGAATAAAAACAATGTTCCTTAAACTCAAACATTTACCTATAAACAGTAAAATCATAGAAAACTGATCATTTTAAAGTGGTCTCTGAAAATTTTCCAGAGGTGTATATTTAAAATTGTGCTTAAATACAATTTTTGGAGAACTAAAATGCAATTGGCACAAAATAAATGGTTGAAAATAACACACTTCAAGTTTACTATGGCACAGTGATGCTGTTTTTGAGTGAAACCGTAGCATTTCTGTGTGGCTGTGGCCAATCATGTACTCGACGACATTGTCCATTTTCTCTGGAATCAGAGCTTTTTAAATCCAGGTCCCAGAGTAGAATTTTTTGGAAACACACCATGAAGGTGTAAAAATTTTTTCACGCACACGTCGAGCGGCTGCTGCCAAATGTTTTTCTGCACTTGCACAAGCAGCTGAACAACAGTAACAATGGTGGACAGTAGAGTGCTGTTTGTAGTACTCCTCTTTTTTAACCTGTAGGAACAAATCAACCTCATCCTCAGTCTAAACAAACATTTGATTATTATCCGTAACTGTTTTCATGCTTGAGACAGAAATGTCTGCGTACATCGTTTGTCATTTCTTATCCAGTAACCTCGCCTGACGTGGCCCTTTAGCGGATTCAGTGAGCTCAGCAATATCTTTGTAAGCGTGTCTTTCATGTTAATTTGTCATACTAAACATTGAAAAATACACTAATGTTACTATCCTCTTCTTTTTTATTGTATTGTTTAAAGTTCATGTAAACTTTAGCCATTACTTTACAAGTCTTGTTTCCTGTTTTTACGGCAGTGTTACAGCACCACATACAGGCCTGGTGTAGTTACTACAACATTTTGTATTGTTTTCTGAGCGTTCCATTGGAAGTTAAGATAACAATCCTGTTTTTAAAAGGACAGTTTATTGTTTTGAATCAACAAATGAAACGTTTTTTACAGGCGGAAAATGTAACCAGTATTCTGACAGTCCAATTTTAATCAACGTGTTTTTACAAAGTTATTGACTTTATTATTAGTTAATAAAAGTAATGGTGTTAGCAGCACCTGTAATGGTTATTTTACATAGATAAAGCAAGACGGGTATTTTTTTTATCTCTTGTGAAATTTTTCTCATAAACCATCAGAAATGCATCTTAGTGGACCAAAATGCAATTCTTATTCATATTGGTTAATTCAAAGTTATTAATCATATAGATTTATGATTAATTTCTTAGAAGTGTTTTTTTTTTCCTTAAGCTTGAGGATTGCTCCAAATTACTGAGTATTCAACAAAAAATGATGAGTTTGAACTGTTCAGGAAGAAAAGGCAGATGAAGCGCTGGATTATCGCCAAGCAAGTTAGAGACAACCTGATTATCTAGTCACAGAGAACATAGTTGTACAAGTTATTCCAAGTCTTGTATATGAAGTTTAAAGAGCAAATCATTAAAGGGATAACACATTGGCAGTTGTCTGCTAGATTTATTATGAACAGAAAACAATTTTTTAATACAAAACCTTCCAAAAAACCTTACACCTAAAAGAAAAAACTAGTTTTTACTATTTTATTTGGCTGTTCAAAAGGACAAATATTGAGTCTGAATATTTCATCCATCACAAACACACACTCCCATGTTACACAGAAGACATGATAATTTCCTCTTTTTTTTCTTTTTCTTTTTTATTGCCTGTTCAGGCCTATAAAAAGACCTGTTTGTGTTTTGTAACTACATGCTTGACTTCTCACTGCTCCTCCTCCTCAGTAAGCGTTGTCTTGTTGCTTCTGCCCGAGTGGCTCTCTCTGAATATGCCACTTGGTTGAACAATTAATTATTATAATAATAGACCAGCAATAAGTGGTGCTTTAAACAAGGACAAGGAGAAAGAGAATAGCACAAATAGAGATAAGTGGTACAATCGTTTGGTGGCCCAAAAATGGGTAAACTGCGGTCGGAGATACTTTGTACGAAATCTGTGTTTGTTGATGCATGATTCAATGGATGGATGAATCAATGAATGGATAAAAGGGATATCCTTAGATAACAAAAATTAGTCTTTATTATGTTTGCTAGCCTATGCTGTTTTTGTAGTATAAAGGCCTGGATTCAGCCAAACAGAAACCTAAACATTTTTTCTGTTGAAAATACACAAACATTTGTTCAAAGCAAAAAATAACCATTCACTAATCACTCTCACATGCACTCTCCTCTCACCATCTGATCATTCTGTCTCAAACCACAATCTCTAAACAATCTTCATTCATTCAACCAAGTTTCTTGTTTTAAATTGTAAGGCCTCAGCAGGGTCCATCCAAATTTCTGAAATCATCTCTCATTATGCATGACGGAAATCACATCATTTTCTTGGCATTTGTGTTTATGTTGAAAGTGCTTGGATGTTGCATTTTGCCTCAACCATTTGCTTCCAAAAAAAATTAATAATAATGAAGCTACTCACTTTTAAACACAAAGACGTGTGTAACAGATGTTGTGCATGGAAGAAATCATCTGCAGAAAAGTGCGGAGCTTTAACCGGGACAGATTTGTGGACAAAAATTTGCAGATCAGGGGTTATTCTTTTTTTCTTTTTTCTGGAACGTAGACTCAGTGGAAGGAACCCCATGCATTGGCGTGTAGTATCACAGTGGGTGGAGTTTCCCAGGAGCTTGGCAGGGTGTGTCACAAAAGCAAGTGTGTATAAAAACGCCAAATAACCACATGGCCACACTTCGACTGTTTGGCTTCAGATGGAGTAAGCGGAGGCCTTTAGTCCCACCAGCATAAACACCTCAGTGGCAAACAAATATGCCTGGAAAATATGTTGCCAAATGCAAGAGATATCAATAGACAAGTATTATGAACTGCAACCTCAATTAAAAACAGTTGGAACATTGTGTAGCTAAAAACAGAATACAATAATTTGTATTGTATCTGGGGCGGCTGTGGCTGAGTAGTTAGAGCAGTCATCCTCCAATGAGAGAGTTGGCTGTTCGACTCAGTCACATGTTGAAGTGTCCCTGGGCAAGATACTGAACCCACATTGCCTCTGATGTGTGTCCCGTCAGTGTGTGAAGGTGATGTAAAGCACTGACTAGTTGCTATAGAATGATGTATTTACATTAGCTCTGTACAGAGACATAGAGTGCTGTGCGAATGGGGCACATATATTGTAGTGTAAAGCACATCAAGTATCCTGGCTGGCTAAAAACACATATTTACTCACATTGAAACATAATGAATATACCCGATATTTAAACTGAGATACTAAAAAAAAATTAAGGCTGCAAAACAAAGCCTAACAAGAAATGTGTACAAAAACGAAACAGTTAGAGGAAGAATTTGCAGCTAAGTAAATTAATTGGCAACAGGTTAGTTTGAGGACTGGGTATAAAAAGAAGGAGAATCTTTAGGAAGAAAAGATGGGCAGAGGTTCAAAATTTTGTGTTTTAAAAACCATTTTAGAATAATGCTCCTCAACAAAAAAATGGGACAATTTTGACTATCCTATCATCCACAGTTCATTTGATCATCAAAATATTAGAATAATCTGGAAATATCTCGGTGTACAAGGACAAGGGTGAAAGTCGAGTCAATACTAGATGCCCGTGAACCCCCCACCCGCTTCGGATGTTACTATCCATTAAATGGACATTATTAGCCGTTATCAGTCCCATAGAATGGCTTCAGACTGTCAGCTGGTTAGTATGAGGCATAAAGTCACTAATCTGGTTAATATGAGGCCTAAAACCATTAAGTTTTTTTACGCAATCTGGTTAATATGAGGCATAAAGTCATTAAGGTTAATTTTAGAGAAAATGACATGGACTACGATAAAGTAGACTTGAAGTAGACCGGAAGTATATGCACTGGTAACCCACTAGGGGCACTGTCGGGACAGTCTGAAGCCATTCTATGGGGCTGATAACCACTAATAATGTCCATTTAATGGACTGATAACATCCGAACCGGCTGGAACCCCAGTTTTCTCAGTTGGCACTACATTAAAAGCAATGATGTTACTGTTACAGACATGTTGCATGGGCTCAGGAAATCTGAAGAAATCATTGTTTGTAAAAACAGTTTGCTGTGCCTTCTGCAAATGCAGGTTAAAGCTCTAACATGCAAAGAAAAAGCCGTGTGTGAACATTATCCAAAAACATTGCCATCAGAAACTGAATCAAAGTGGAAAACTCATCTGTGATCAGACAAAATGTAATAAGTTTAGGTTGTTATACAGTTCAAAAATCTGCCTCTCTAATGATATGGGGCTGCATTAGCCAGTATTAGATGGGATGTCTACACTTAAGGAAAGGTCCCATCAATGCAGAAAACAAATACTGGTTTTAGAACAACATGCTCCCATCCAGTATAGTCCTTTCTGGAAAGGCCTGGCATATTTCAACAGGACAATAATTGATACAGCATTCAGTCCAACAGCATGGCTTTGTAGTGATAAAATCTGGGTGCTGAAATGGCCTGCCTGCAGTCCGGATCTCTAACCAATTAAAAACATTTGACACATTTTCAAACAAAAAATAAATCCAGCAAAGAACCAGAACTGCTGAAAAGCTAGAATCTTACATCAGACAAGAATGGGACAAAACTATCTTCCAAAAACTCCAGTAACTGGTCTCTTCGGTTTCTATAGGCATTTATGGACTGTGGTTAAAATAAAATGGGCTGTTTCACAGTGGTAAACATGACCTCAGCCCAACATTTTTGAGATGTGCTGCTGGCATCAAATTCAAATTTATTTTCCTCCAAAAAACTGTGTAACGTCTTTGTTTAGACATTTCATGTGACATTACTATGTTCCATTGTAAATAAACATCCTCACATTCTGCTTATATTTGCATTTTACACAACATCCCAACTTTCTCAAACTTGTGGCTATAAGATGGAGTGGTAAATTGATCCTAAACATTTGCTTTGAGCTGACGGATTAGTGTTTTACTCCAGCAGAAAACTTCCTTTTTTTTCCATTTCATATTAACTTTAATATTACTAAGTGCTTTTGGACCACAGTAGACCACTCCACAGTCCTTATAACCAGTTTATCCTTGGCTTGCTTGTTTTTGCAGTGGTCGTTCATCGTCCTTGTGCATACATTTATTGGGTCTGCTTAAGCTTCTGCTTTAAATTAGGCTCTTTCGTTCAATGGGGGCCTCTCAAGTGACATGAGGGGATGTGATTGGTCCATACATAAACGTACGTTTATTGGCCAAGCAAACTGAACACTCTTTCAGCAGCCCTGTGCTGTTAAACATTTGAATTGCTATAGAAGGAGCCACTTTGCTGTTGTTTGCCGTCCCTTGCTTTCTCTTGAACATGTGCAGCAGGAAGTAGACGGTTGCATGAATCTTGGCTCATTTTCACTGAATATTTGTAGTGTATAGAATTTACACCAAGATAGATTAAAATATTACTTAATATTAAAAGGAGTTAATATTTCACACTAATAATGACTTTGGTCTGCCACTTCTCTTTGCCACAAAAGTGAGGGAGAGAAAGGTACAGTATATTGGAGTGGGGTGGGGTTGCTGATAAAGGGTAAAAATAAAAGGTAGAAAGAAGATGGACTGAAAGAGAATAGAAAAAGCAAATTGGGGGAAGTGTTGCTTTAACACGTGCTGTCATTGTAAAGACAGTGCATGTGTGCCAGGCGGGCAGCAGGCAGTCAGTCATCCAGCCCCTTTGGCTTCCACATGATAGATGTCGGGGTTAGATTTGCATATGCTATTCAGGGCATCTCTCTCTCTCTCTCTCTCTCTCTCTTTTTTTATTGTTTTTAATCAGAGGCGAATGTCAACAGAATAAATGAAGTTGCGCAGTGAAGTGAAATTTTTATCACATCAGTGGTGTGTGTGTGTGTGTGTGAGAGAGAGAGAAGGGGAGTATGATTATGATGATGCCACCCCACATACCTCACACCCCACCCTATCCAACACATACACACTCCACCTCCATTCATCACAGGGCATATTGAGGGAGTGAAATTCAGCGGCGGTGCCGGTAATCAATGGAAGGGCTCCATATGGCGGGGATCAAAGGTGTCACATAGTGTGTGGTTCTGCTTTATTGCCAGCCAGCACTGTTAATTGGACAACAAGATCAGAGGCAATATTAAAATCCAATTAAATTGATATGAACAGATTGCCAAGTGATGTACACTAATGTATAATTGAGTATCAAGCAAATGCGAGTGGCCCGTCTCGAGCGCCGAGCTGCTGAATAAATGATGGCCGAGCCGTAGAGGACGGAAACAAGTTTGCGCATTAGCCACCCTCCACTCCCCTTCCTTTCTCCTTCCTCTTCCCTCTGTGGCTCTCTGGGCCTTCTGATGTGGAGGGACTCAGGATTTTTTTTCCCCTTTTGGAACTGGCAGTGGTTCTTAAAGCGACATTTTTGTCCTGCATAATAAGGACAGAGAAGTGGAGGGTGTCAGTGTGTGTGTTGATGAGGCCAGTGAAGTGTGTGTGTGTGAGGGGGGGGGGGCTCGTGGGTAAAGGCAGGGGCGGGGTTGACATATAACATTTTAAACAGCGTAATTCCATCACACGCACACAGCTCTAATCTGAGTTTAATAAAATCTAAATGATTTATTGCCTTTTTTTTTTTTTTTTTTTTGCTGGAGCTGAAGCAAGTGCATAATGTGGTTTTTGGGCTAATCAGGCATAAACACAGACACCCCTTCATCTCGGAGGAAAGCCTCCTTGATATGGAGCTTTCTTTATAAATAAGAAAGAAAGAAAACAGACAGAAACTCTGAGTCTAACAGACCAACGAGGGCCGGTCCAAGGTGACATTCCCTGATAAGGTTTTCTTGGACTGCAGCCCAAAATAATCAAAGGTTCATCACCACTCATTCATTTATTAATTGAATATTTTTAGCCTTGATTTAATGCGTGGAGCTTCAGTGCTAATTCATGACATTGGGAGGCCGATAAGGAGATTTCCATTTCTAATTTTAATAGTATTTTGGCTCTAGTGGTAACCCCCTTTTTGGGGGGCTAATTATTTATTTCTGTTGTTTTGGTTGTGGTCCAGCATATGCTGTTCCTTTTTTTTTTCTTCTGCTTCTCCACCCCACCTCCCCTCTTTCTTGCATTAAAGCTGGTTTCTTTAATTAAGCGGGCATGGGGCTCATTAGCTGTCATGGCGATGGGGTGACATGATGTGCCCATCTCAGTTCCCACTGGCAATGCCCGGACAGAGTGCCTGGGGAGCAGGTGCTGACAAGGTCGACGTGGCTGTGTGCCATCTGGACCGATGCTTGGGCCCCATTGCAGCCTAATGCCATCCACCAACAACCCTCATTCAAAGACATCAAAACAATGCTGTGGCTCTTAGGAGATCTGTGGACTTAACAACTGCTAAAACAAAGGCGCAATAATTGGTTTTGGCGCAATCTGTCCTTGGTTGGCCACTCTGGGGGCTTTCTGGTTATTGAGTGTGTCTGGAACAGAAGGCACATTGAAGGTTCTCTTTCTTTAGTCCTGATGCACCTCAATTTACATAATATAGATATCTGTGGCAAACAATGTATGGGACGCTACTATACAACTAATAAATACAAGACTTTAAAGATGGCTGCTTATGTTATGGGAGATGGCAGCAAATTTCCTGTCCATGTTTTATTTTTATTTGCTTTCTAGAGGACCTGCACCAAAAAGGACCATCATAGTAGGTGAAAAACCACCATTTTGTTTATAATACTTTTATCTAAAAAAAACACCATTGTGGCATTAACTGTCTGATATTAATACTGGAATATGTTTCTAAAAGCATATAGCGTCGTCCAGTATGAATCACATGGTCCAAGTTGATTTACTCTTTATAAAACACTTTCAGTTTACAGCTTTGAGTGTTTTGATTAATGGCAAGAGAAATAAATTCTAAACAAAAATAATATTGTTTTGTAGCAATTTTTGTATTATTTGGGTTCAATTTTCTTGTTTTTTTATTTATGATGTTTACTTTCTGCATTTTTCCAGTGTCACACCTTCAGTGTTTATATTGAGTACTTTCCACTAATAGGTTGGGAAAGTAGACAGTAAAAGAACTGGAAGACATTGATGTCTCATTTATCAAAATATTCCTGTATTTGTAAAAACCTAAAACACACTTAAAAATTGCAGAGAAATTTATATTGTTATAATTAATTTTTAAACTGTATATTTGTTTTACATAAAAACTGAAAACATATTTCTAAACTTACCATGATTTCAGTAGTAATTAATTTAACTGATGATATTGGTTTAAAATTGATCTATTAAACATTATTTCAACATTAGAATGTGAAAAATTCAAAGTAAAAAATGAAGCACCTTAAGTTTTTACACCAATTTCTTTGTTAATAATTATGTTTTTTTTTTCCTTTTTTTCCGACCAGTTCTCTCCTACAGTCTATAAACCACAAATGTTATGTTCTAAAATGGCCTAAGTTTTTTGTGTGAGTGTGTAAGTGTTGTTGTTTCCCTCTCTGCTGGTCCTCTGATAAACTGGTGACCTGTCCATTTAGTCAAACTCTTGTCCTCTTTTATTTTTCTTTCTCATTGACTGCTTGAGATGAGCAGCATGTGACCAGGAACAGGAATCAAAACAAAAAATAAATAAATAATAAGTAAATAAAGTTGATGAATATCTTTATGGTTTTAAAACAATATTTTGTACTTATTAAAAGGTAGAATAAAGTCATTACAGTTTGTTACAGTAATTACCTAATATGTGCAGGACTTTTGTTTAAATTACCAATAAATCAAAGATGATAAAAGTTTTCTGTAATTTAGGTTACATTTTTTTTCTTTTTTAAACATATATTGGTACTTTCATTATCATTACACATAAAGGTTTTACAGTTGAATTACTGCATAAATCTCAGATGAAATAAATCACTGCCATTTTACTTTTTTTTTCTTTGATATCTATCAAACTATTTCATGTCTTTCATTTACTGATTTAGTTCATAGTGTGTGATTTAACCTCCTGTACAGTTTGTCAGAAACTGGCTTGGTTAGTGTGGTCCAGAGCAGGATTGGGTCCTCCCTAACTCTGGCCTGGTATCGGCTCTCGTCCAGCTGAGCAACAGATTGTCACGCGGCTCTCAGCCTTTGACTTATGAAGCCTGTTGTCGCACTCTATTTGAAGCGACCGTTCCATTCTGGGGCCCACACTGATCACAAGGCCCCACACACATAAAGACGTGTGTAACAAAGAAGGAAACCCATACTTACACACTGGTCATCCCCCCCATTCCCTCCTTCTACCTTATTTTACAACCTCTGTGGCCGCTTTGCCAGGGGCCTTGGCTGTCATTATGTGGTTAGGCGTTTGTTTGTTTTTTTTTGCGAGCGTTCACTCGCTGATTTGGTGAGCAGATGCTTTTTTTTTTTTTACTCCAAAAAATGAACGTTTAATCTTCTATGCCCAAGCCCACCATGTCAAGGTTATTAAACATTCCAGGCCTTTTGCTAAGAAATGGTCGTGAGCAGCACATATGGATGTTGATGCGTGCTTTAAGAGAGCGCAGATGTTTATTTTAGAAATTTCTCTGAGGCTGGTCTGTGGTCAGCCATGTGGTGCTGGCCCATAGATGAAAGAAAATGCCGGATTTGAATGCAGAGGTGCCAACAGCCTCTTAGAGGAGAAGGGAAAATGAGAGCCCACTGTAAAAGCACACACACACATAAAATGAAGGTGCAAGTCTTCATACTGCCTTATGTGATGGTGCTCGACATAATACATCAAACTGAACAAACCAGTGAACTACTGCGTATTTATCCTAGATACAGGCACACATGTAATGACTAAGTTTGTTGACTGTCAAAAAATGTAGAATATTAAAGTTATTGGAAGGAATGCCTGTTGCTTGCCACCTTTCATGCCAGAGTTTCAACCTCTTAAGCCCCAAGAGGTTTGATTGGAATTTGTACTCAAAAAAACATGCCCAGATGTAATTAATGACATTATTATTATATATATAAGTATATGTCTTTTAAAATACTGTGAATAAGGCTAAAATAATGAAAACCATAAACTCAATTGTAGAAAAGAAGACAAAAAAGTTAAATTCTACCCACAATAATTGTGGGGGCTTAAGAGGTTTTAAACTGTGGGTGTATTCACACCTGATACATTTGGTCCACTTTAAATGGACCAGAGTTCATTTACTTTTATGCAGGTGTAAATACACTCATGCAAACCCCGGTCAACTTCCAAACAAACTCTGGTGCAGTATGCTTCTGATGTAAATACAGACCGGTCAAGACCCAAACCAAATGTGCCTTTTTGGACTTCACGAGTCACCGTTGCTGTGTCCAAAACGGGAGGCTGGTTCCTCTGAAGGCCGAATTCGTCGGCGGCTTACATCACAGCGCTGCGCCAGAGGCTGTCCAAAACCGAAGACTACTCCGATGCGGCCAACAAATGCATCCTTCCTTTGCCCCGAATTGAAGGACTCGTTCGATAGATCCTTCTTGGCCCACGCTGTCCCATAATGCATTGCGGGCCGACTGGAGACTTTTTTATGCTAGTAATGGCAGAAGAAGAGAGAGAAAATAATATGTTTTAAATAAAAATATGGCGGTATACAAATTAAAATCTTCAAGCGGTTGTGTTGTTAATACTTTTGTCTTTTGTTTAGACATGTTTTTAAATATTCTTTTTGTCAGAAAAAAGTGCAAAACCAAACATGCACCTACGGCATAATTCTTCAAATTAGTGTTGTAGTACTTAAGACCGGTCTCAAAACCACTTTTTGTCAGTCTTGGTCTTTTCTCGGTCTCGGACATCGAGGACTCAAACTTTTATTTCAAGACCAGTCAAGACTGTGGACATATCACTAAATAGCCAGAATATTCAATTTATTTGTTAACATTCTTGCTTTCATTCAATGTAAAACGTACTGATTCAAATTCAAACCTGACTCGTTGCTATTTGTGTATTTTTGTTAGCCATGTCACCCATTCCCTGCTCCCTTTCTCTTGCACGTGGCACTCCAAGAGTGAGCAGGAGATGTCTGTAAAATCTTCAATAATACAGTTTAAGTACATAAACATAAATAATTTTTAAAACAAAATCCAGGAGAAAGCAAACAGCAACTTGTAAATTCTGCAGTGCAGTGCTTCTTTTTCATCACTAACATTAGCTAACGTCAGCTAACTTCATTAATCTGCCTCTGTTGCAAAATTCTTTGCTCTGCCTTTAGATTCTATCAGTATTAGTACATAGATAGTTACACATGTACAGAATATTCTATCCTTTAGGGAACTAGTTTTTGTTTATTTTTTCCTGACAATGGTCTTCCGTCTGTCTCGCCCTCCCTCGGTCTTGATTTCAACTTGGTCCAAACCTTAAAACTCCTGGTCTTGTCTTGGTTTTGATACACTGTGGTCCTGGTCTTGACTCGGTCTCCAGTTAGGTTGTCTTGACTACACTGTGCTACAAACGAGCCGTTGAGGGTCAGGAAACACATAGCATGCCGTCTCTTTGGGTCGAGGCATGCATTTGCCAACGCTGTCCCAAAATAAAAGTATATCATCATGAAATTGACTTTGAATGAGCTGTTTTTGAAGTTCGAAATGCTATTGCATTTGTATTAACAGCACCATCTTTCTTTGTGTCTCTGTCCCCACCCTAATCATTTCCGTCCAATGGGAGGAATGACCATCACCCGTGTGGCTTTAGCTGGGTTTTGATCTTGGTCGTGTTGCGTCTATGACCTGACTACAGAAAAGTGGTAGAAGATGGAGATCGAGAAGTAAGTAGAGTTTCTGTAAAATTTCTTTTGTAATCTATGGGATATTTTGGTAATAGATATAAACACACACATGCATGAACACATGCTGACGCACTCTCTGTGGTAGTGGTAACAACTACAAATAATCTGTTTGTTCAGTCTTGGTGTCCTCAAAAGTCCTTCCAGAGTATTTACAGTTTAATCAAATTAGATCCAGAGCAAATGTAAAATTTACTGTTTACCACATTTTTTTAGAGACAAACACTATCAAATACTCTTACTGGTAATTAAAGTATTTAAGTACTTAATGTCCTTTAACCAGTAATACACATGACAGCATTTATGGCTAAGTTAAGCTGCTGTTTTCCTACACAGCGATAAACATAGCAAAGTCTGAGGGATTTTCTTGAAGTCCCCTAATTTAATCCTCCAGTTCCTAATCTGGTGTGAACCCCTAAATCTTTCCACAAAAGCTGGCCGACATAAGCTTTGGCGTAGAGAGAGATGGCCACTCATTCCTTCACGTTCGGTCCAGTGTGTGAAGAAACAGAGTGCAGCATTTTAAAAATGAATGATTTTTTGTTTTCCTTTTTTGGTTTGTCAATCTAATTCACTGTGAACTGTCCTGGCAGTGTTCACAAACAGAACTGTCTCAGTCCTCCAAAACAAGTAAAATCTAACAAATATCTGATAAATAGGACAAACTGACCAGATGTTATAAAGAGAAGCTCTTCTGTTAGAGGCATGATTTTTTTTGTCTTATGTCCCTGCAGCACATACTGTAAGAATTAAAGCAAAATTGGGGAAGATTTGACTCCCACCCACCCAATTACTAAAATAAACCACATTATTTGGAGTAAATCCATAATTCGGGCTAAAGGAAAAGATGGCCCCTTGGTAAGTGGGTGAATAGGTGGAAAAATGAATGGTGGAGGGAGGAAAGACAAGTGGGTGAAGATGGACGGGTGGTGTTTAGCGAGGGGGACACAGTAGGGGGCTAATTCTCCCCATGCCCCGCTGCAGCTGTGCCCCCTGAAACTGACTGACAGATCCCCATGATGGGGGGTGTGTGGTGGGGGAAGAGGGGGGTTCTGCATATGTCAGATCAGTGAGGGGGGCCTGCCAACTTTCCCTTTCTTAATTTATTTTATTTAGCTTTTTATCTAGCAAACATAAACTGGATCTCTTAGAAGTGATAATTTTGCTAATAATGGTTAGGGTTAGGGTTAGATATATCAAAAGTAGAACTAAAATGCAAGTTCTTTCATCCATTAATTTGTCAATTTGTCATATACACTACAAACGTATATTCTCAATGTACAAATAGGGACAAACAATTAGTGAGCATCAAATGATGAGATGTTTCCCCAAACAATACAATGCTTTTTCTTCAAATGTTTGACCCTCCTTGCCATCCCAACCGTCTTATCTCGTGCCCCTACTTATTGCAAATGTGATATAGCAGCTTAGCTTAGCGCATTAACCAATGCAAAACAGGCTAATTTGTCAATCGCTGGACCAGCCTGTCACCAATCAAGACCAGTCAAGCTGAACTCTGGTTCCAGTCACCATCCATTTGCTCAATGCTTCCTTTAGCTAATGCATATGTGTCACATGGTTTCTTTCCGTTCAAAGGTGAATTTCTTTTTTTTTTTTTTTTTTGCGTTAAAATAAATAGAAACTCTTAGGTTAAATATGATATCCAGTCTGCAGAAAACTACAAAATTTTGTGTTTAAAAAAAAATAAAAAATGAAATGGTCCTGTTGCCTCGATAGGAACCTGCTTTTACACAGGGCCATGAAAGAAGCCTGTGTGGGCATTTTCTTAAGAAAGAAGACATGAAACACAGCAGTGTTGGAGCAGCTGCCCCTCCTGTGGTGGGACCCTGAACACAGTAACCTCATATCAAAGCTTGGCATGTAGCAGAGCAGCCAGGGAAAAGGCCATTAATTATTGAGTAGCATACGGTAACAGGCTGTGAGCACTTGCTATGCCCCAATGTAAGGAAGACTAGCACTTCATGTTCTATTATCTGTTGTTAACCTCATTATTTTTTTCACTTCTCACAGATCTCAGTACCTCAGTGAAGAAGAAGACAGATAGTTGCCATTCCTTCTTTCTGAGTGCACACAGAAAGTCCACATACCAAGATATGGACTGAAAAAGACTGTTCTCCACGGCTCAACACAACTAACATATGCACAGTTGGCTAGTTTAAAGGGCAAATTATTGACTTAAACACCGGTATAACATGTCAGCCTCGGGGGATTTGAACAGAATCACCTGCAGTTTTCCGCCTCTCTCTATACTTCCCTTCAACGCTTTATTCAAAAGCTTGTGTGCTCTTAATTGCTTTTAACAACCCTTACTGGGAATTTCCCATAGAAAATCAAACAAGTGTATTTGCTTTAGCCTCTTGGGTGTTTCTGGCAACCACGCTAATATTTAAAGAGGACAGGAGGAGCTGTTTATTCAACCACCAGAGTTGGAGTTTAGTGGACAACTCGTTTTGTCTCAGGTGTCTTGGTGTGAAACACTGCCAGAGATCGACCTCTGTAAGCAACTCTGCACCTTTCTTCAACTTTACACCAAGTCGTGTCTTACATAAAGTTGTAGTTATTGCCTGCTGAAAGCGAAGGAAGAGCAATAGTGTTTTTTGAGTAAGCTTGTGTGCATATTTGCTGGCACCATTGACAATATGAACCCCTCAACATATAGGAAACCTAACCTAATCCAAGATGGCCGCCACAGCAGAACAATCTTAGCAAACCTATAAATGGCAACAGCTCAGTCAGTTTTGCAGAATATGATCAAAACTGTTTTAGTGGCTGAGCATGATCCCCAACTTACTCTTTGAGAGCTAACTTATTACTACATGTGATCTGTTTAAGACATATGCCAATATAGTGGCGTTCCAATATCTGTATTGGGCCAGATAACAGTATTTTTACAAGTACAAAATGCCCTGATACTCAAAACTAATATCACTATCAGTGTCTATTTTCTGGTATTGATGTTCCATTCAATGTGTTTCAGTTTACACTTCAAGTGAAAAGCTTTTCTGTTCAATGTTTAAGACATTTATGCAAGTGGAACAAAGATCTGCTATTTTTATTAATTTTTAAATGTTAACAGTATACATCATGCTGTATATTTTATTTAATACAGTCAAGAGGGAAGGTAGGCCTATAAGTAAGGAGAGCCACCATGTTCTAAATTTAAAAAATGTCTTTTTAAAGTTATTGTGTAATGTTTAGGTTTTAACTCAGTAAGTACTCTGTATCGGTACTCATATAGGCAAGTAAGTATTACTCGGTTTGAAAACTGCATTGGGACTACCAATATAAAAACTGGCATCTGCATTGGCTGTTAATTTGAGGTCAATATATGGAAAATTGACCAAGTTAGTGCTTCATAATTTATTTTAGCTGTGGTGGCCATTTTAAATTTGGGTGACTCCAAAAGTTAATCAGTTTTACTGATTATTTTCTGACAGCTGCATTAAAATCCATGCAGGGTTCATGAGATCGAACACAGCAGATTAACATACAGACATCACACATTCGCCTTTTGGCTTATTTACAGACAACCATTACCTTTGTCCAACACAAAGTATTTTATTTCTGAAGATTTTGTAATATTTTGTATATATAAATATTTAATTGGAACTTGTTGTAATTTATTTTAACTAGTAACGATCACTTAGAGAGTTATTCGGAGTTGATGCAAGGATACAGAAGAAGAGTTTCAGTAGAGAAAATGTGAATAAATTAAACCCTGGGAAGACTTTCACTGTTTAAAGTTCCTTTTGTGTCCTCCACAACATATAAAACACATTTAGTTTGCTTGTAAAAGTGAATGAACTCAGCAGGGTTGACCGGACATGACTGCTCTTTGATCACGCCTTGGTTTGTTTCCTCAGGCCTGTGACCCTTGACCCCTGGCAGAAAAGGGTCAAGTGCCCCCTCAGCTAAAGGCTAATGATCCATTTAACACTTTTCAGCTGAGTTAGTGTGAGGCACGATGAGTGTGTGTATGTGTCAGGGGGAGAGTGCTGTTGTTAAATAACTCACACTTTTACAACATATAACTTGACTTTAACAGGACAAACTGACAAATGACACAGGACAATGTCTCTGTTTGAGTTGAGGCTCACACACATAGTGTTGTGTAACACTATACTGGATATTATTAAGTTTTTCTGCTGCTTTTGCACCTCCAATAAACACAGTTTTGGTAAGAAACTAAGATTTGTATAAACACCTTCCAAGCAATATTCTTATTTTAATCAGTGGTGATGGATGTTCATCACAACTGGGTCTTCTTTACCCAACCAACCCCCACCTGCCAAGCTACACAGTGTATTAACAGTTCCATACACAACACAATTTCTACATCAGCTAAATGTTCTCTTAAACCTGTCCTGCTTATATTACTGAAATAACAAAAAAGATCAAGTCAAAAAAAAATATAAACTATTGCCCTAAAACATACAGCTGTACACTGATAGCTAAATTAATATGTACAGCTAATATTGATTAAATCTCTTTGTGTAAGGGCTGGGTGAAATATTTTGGTACAGAGGCAGATTGCTAATAAGCTAGTTTTGCTAACATCACTTAAGCTACACATTGCTTGCCTTTTTTTTGCTTCCTTTCTGAGTGATAAAAATGTTTGATGTAGTCTGAAAGTGAAGCATTGCAGAATTTACGAGTTAATATATGCTTTCTACTGGCTGTATTACAAGTATATTCTTTGTGATTATTATAGCTGAATTGTAGTACTGAAGATTTTGCAGACATCTTCTCTCGCTCCCATAACCACTGCTCCATTTCTTTGATTGCTGTGTGCAAGTGAAAGAGGGTGGTGACGGGTGACAGAGGTAATACATAATTAGCAATGAGTCACACTTGGATTTGAATCAGTATGTTTTACATCCAATGAAAGTGAAAATGTTAACAAATACATTGGAAAATATTTTGGCAATTTATGGATATTTCCACAGTTGTGGTCCTGACTGGTCTGGAAATAAAATCCTGAGTCCTCAATGTCCGAGATCAAGTCAAGACCAAATACAAATGCAGTTGAGTCTAAGAGATGACCAAGACCATCAAAAAGGGGTCTTAAGTGTGGTCTCAAGACCAAGACCGGTCTTGAGTACTACAAACTGGCTCCAGGTCATTTCATACCCCATACACAACCAAAGCAGACAACTATAGTATATGAACTGTAGAGTGAAGGAACAAAATGATCAGCAGTACAAAGCACTGCAGCAAAATCAGCCAAAATATAAACAATTTGACTCACTGCTGAAATTGATTATTTCTTCTTGTTTCTCCAAAAGGTTTCTTGGTGATCAGTGCAATGCATTCAAATGAATTCAAAAATTAAAAATGAAAGGCTGACAGGGCAGCAAAAATACAAAGATGACCAAGTATGAACAGCACACAGGAACTAGGCAAACAATAGCATACGGGAAAATAGGCAGGTCACAAAAACAATTTAGACTGATGGCCGAGAGCAAACGAATAGTTTAAGTAGGCTGGGAAGAATGAATACTAGCGCAAACAACTTAGACTAACGATCATGAGGAGCAGGTGGAAAACTGAAGGCAGGAATATTTGAGGTTAAATGGCTGAAAACACAGGGAGGAGGAACCGTCAAACTAAAAAGGAAACCTTACATATAAAAGAATAAGAAACACAAAAAAATAAGAACAAAAGGAATAAAACAAAAAGAGCAAACAACCAAAAAAAAAAAAAACGCAGCTCTTGACACTCATATTCAGAACAGCATATAAATGCCTTTTAGCTTTTAGCTGACTTGCTACTGTTGACATAAAGGGGAATAGCTGAACACATCAGTGTTGCGTAAAACATTCGTCAGCTGTCAGTGTCGTCGTAGTTTCATCCTAACCTCAAACCAGGATCAATGTATATAAGCTAAAACATGCTGCAAAACTAAAACTGGACATGGCTAAAGTTTTCACAATGTAATAAAGATATTGTTGTACCAGTGCAAGTAAGATGTGCTGGATCCAGATTGACTTGCTGTTTGGTCCAGATCCTTACTGAGGTTCTGACTTTGAGAATTACTGATATAGATGGGATAAAAATAAATATATTTATAAAATGTTTGGCATAGTCTAGACAGGGCCTTGGTCCAGTTTGTGCCACTACATCACACACAGAGAGGAAACAAAGCCAGAAACCCACAACTCTCCCATCACTTTCAACTTCACGCAAACCAATTAATGCCCCCCTCCACTACAGCTTCTTTGATTTATTTTTAATATTACATTAAAAAATAATTTCATTAATTAGATAGAAGGAGCCAAACCGTGAAAAAGGACCATTCCCACTTGTCGCAATCCCCGTTAGAGCTACGCCAAAAAAAGACAAAAGGAAACAATAACAAGAAAACAACATACAACAGCCGCTAAGTCAAAGTGGAGCTCGCTCAGTAGGAACCAGGGCCAAAGTCCGCTTTCAAGAACAGTTGCTACAATTATCTTCAAAGTTGAGCAGACTGGGAACTTTTGTTTTCCTCCCAATACGCATGGCTCAAATCAGACCCTGTTTCTCTGAGCCTGCTGGAGTATAACATGTTCCTACAGTTTGATATCACGAGTACATTTTCTTATGACTTATTCATCTTTTTCTCTTCTCTCCAGCTCCTTAATTTATAATTCATTTGATCTAAAATTTCATTAATTTTCTAAAATGTTCCAATTGGGGCCTTGCTGGGCATGGGCATTTTCTTTTTTTTTTCTTTGTCCAACCCTCTTTTGTAGTCGGCTATTATTCTTTTATGTAGCAGCCTTGTAGAGGTTATCGTCTTCTGAGGGCAAACAGCGCTCGCTGGGAAAGTTTTAATCAGCTTTAATGAGCGGGGTCAGTGTTGGAACCAGCGAGGGAGAGAGACACTTACAGAAACTAAGAGAAGAAAAAAAACAGTTGGTCTGTGAGAGGCATGGACAGTTTTTAATTCTTTATGCTTTTCCCCATCTTTCTCATTTGCACTTTCCACTGTTTTTGCCTGATTTAGCTCAAATTGCACTGGCATCTCAAGCACGGTACCAGATTATAGATAATGAAAGAGAAATTCATTCTGGACTTGAGCTATCTTCAAAGTATCGGTCTGATCGAACAAGGCTGCAATTAGAAGGTGAAAGTGATTTTTTATTTTTTTTTATCCATCATCCACCAGAAGCTGTCTAAATATTTCTGTGGCTGAAGCGATGAAGCTTAAATTCCTCCACAGTGATAAGGCTAGTTTAGTCTTCCTGCTTCAACAATCCCTGGCTTTTTATCATTCCCTAAAATCCTCAGATATTCCTCTTTAACCTTCTCTTTTTTAAAGTTACCTCGCCTTTCTTTTCTTTCTTTTTTTTTTTTTTTTTTTTTTTTTTTTGTCTGTATCAAATATTAGCAGCTTTTTGTTCATCCAGATTTTAGCCTTGAAACCAAAGTTTCCTTTTCAGGGAATAGTCCAAGCCTTTGAGCACTTTTACAGACTTGTGACAAAGATCTGACATACCAGGTCTCAATGAAAAAGTCAAAGAGCCTCTCAGGTCAGTTCAAGTGTTGGCTAGAACTTTAGAGCCTAAAGAGCTTTTCACAAATTTGAGTTATTGCTGTTTTGAACAGCAAAGCACAGATTAAAAAGTCATTATGTAGATGGAGGAGGTATAATTTCTTAAAAACATTTTACTTTTTTGTTGTTGTTGTTGCAGGAATAATGAATGCATATCATCACTGCCTTTCTTGCCAAAAAGCCTTATTTATAGTCAGTAAGAAGACCCATTCTCATGTCTTACTAAAGGGCCCATAGTCCAACAAGAGGTTATTTGGAAACCCCTCCCGCTGCAGTTCACGTCACTGCAGGGGTTTCTTCCCACTGGAGTTTACACTCTGAAAAATCCACTCCATCACTTTGGCTAGACACCTGTCACGGTAAAAGTGCCACACTTTTCAGCAGAAAGATTCTTCTGTGCCCACCGTCTGTTTTAACTCCATACATGGTTTTTTTGGCCATTTGACTATCTGTCTGCTTCAAAGTACAACAGTTGGTTTCTGGAAGCAAAGTATTTGAAGCAAAGGCTGACACGAGACTGACACAATTTTTGTCATGCAACTACACTCACCGGCCACTTTATTAGGTACACCTGTCCAACTGCTTGTTAACACTTAATTTCTAATCAGCCAATCACAT
>JAUBOC010000089.1:6208708-6220079 GCA_032275365.1 Anablepsoides cearensis
TTTGATACATCTGGATTTTTTTGTGCGTACGCAGTTTTCTGGATTTGACCGTACGCCACGTTTCAGTAAGAAATCCAAGCAAGTCTTTGTACATGAGGCCCCTGTTCTCTGGAACCCTATTTACCTGCAACTCTGCCCCAATGCCTCTCTGGAACCTCCACCTGGAGGTGGAGGAATCCTCTTGGAATCTATCTGGACCCACATCACTGCACATATTGTAAATATATTATCCTTTAGTAGTATTATCTGCTTCCTCGAGTCTGCTCCTCTCAGCTGCCCTATATTTACATTTCCTGAGATCCTAATAATTTGTTCATAATTAGTACCAAAAAAAGCTCTGTGGGTGTAGTTAGAATCAATACAGAAAACTTGAAATTCCACATTTATGGATTACATTTCCCATCATATCTAACATTGTGGAAGGAAAATATTAAAGAATAAATAATATGTGAGTTTAAATTAAACTTTAAATACACCCATCATCATTATTTTTTGACAGAGAAGACAGTAACATTGATTATTTCATTATAGAGGTGTTTGATATGAGCAGAATGAACAGGAAACACATTACAGAAATAAAGCAAACTTTGTTTAATGTGGAAGTTATGTTGAAACACAGACTTCACGTTTTCCATGTAATTTTGAATTGTTTTTTTTTCTGTAAGGTTTCCATTGAACAAAGTTAGTAATGACTGAATGAACTTTAATAAGAACTTAGAGATGAAGGTTAGACAGTTGGATCACAGCATCTCCAGAACTCTTTTAGGATGTCTGCAGGTCTGCAGAGGTCAGAACTTATCAAACGGGGTCCAAGGAAGGAAAACTAGTGAACCATAGACAGGGTCACGAGCAACCAAGACTCACTGAGTCTCCGCTCCCCTACTTTCGCTGATATGCATGAGTGGGAATATAAAAAGTGTAAATATCTGTTAGAATGTGGTGTAGGAGTTTGTGGGGGAAACGCACTGGTCAGTTTCATAAAAAAAAAACCCAAGCTGGGTCAGAGACAACCTTCTTCCCACTGTAGTGTAATTTAGTGAAGAACCAAGACAACATGGGAGAGAAGTCGACTCAGTGCTATTATATCTCTGAGTCACCAAGCGAAATAGACACAGAGTTGTAATGGTTTAAGGGTAAACTAGCATTGCAGCTTGAGGGAGTGCTGTATGGCAAACGGTGTGCTCAACCAGACAGCTGTGAGACTCAATGGGAAATGTCTGACACAGGGGTCAGAGCCTTTGCAACACCACACAGAAAAGTGGCATAAAAAATGAAAAAGCACTGGACAGACAGATGAAAGGTCCATGTCAACTTCACTCAGTTACACGCCATGCCTCCAATGAACCTGCGATGCCGACATCATTTATGAGAGCTCACATTGTTGCAGGACATGGGCAGCTCAACTGGTGATTTATGAACAGCCAGAGGCAGCAGAGAGAGGATCATTTTTGCAGCCACATCATAGAAGTGTTGTATTGTAAAAATGCTTTGTGTGGTTGAAAAAGCTGTACAAATTGAGAGTATTAAAATATCACCCCTAGATAAAGGTGGCCTGGTCAGATGGCTTGTGAATGTCTGGGTCAGTGTAAGTCATTTACCTGAGAAAACACAATGCACAATGTGAAACATTCACTTTGGCATGTACCACCTTCTGAACCTAAACCATTGTTGCTGACCAGGAACAAAGGAACAACTGATCTAGGTGCATTCTTTCAGCAGGACATTCGCCCCTGTCACACATTATTAATAAGAACCTAAAAGTATTGTATTTGTCTTTTAAATTCCTTTGATTTGAGCCTTTACAATATGTAACAAAAAATTTCTTCCTTGAAATTTGCAGCACAGCTTGGTGTCGGGTTTAGTCCACATAGCAGACATGTGTGGGCCTGATGTGTTGTCAGACTGGTACTGCTGGACTGAAACGATGCATGGGCCACCTCTAGGAAACCAGATATAGGCCACCAAAGGACTATAATTCTTTGCGGTATATGGGCCAAATGTTGTGCATTGTGCGGGCCAGAAAATGTTGCTATGTCTGTAGCTTAACTGTTTGGATCTGATTTTGCACAAAATGTGGACATTTTTAGCTTTATTCCGGAGTTTACATTTTTATGACCAATTAAATGTACCAAAATTTAATTGTTCCCTGT
Organism: Anablepsoides cearensis; assembly: GCA_032275365.1. Taxonomy (NCBI): domain Eukaryota; kingdom Metazoa; phylum Chordata; class Actinopteri; order Cyprinodontiformes; family Rivulidae; genus Anablepsoides; species Anablepsoides cearensis. The sequence continues at coordinate 6,210,859 of JAUBOC010000089.1, forward strand.
AAAATCTTCTAATTCATTGTTCTTTGAATCTGCTTGCTTTACACAGAGTTGTCTCCTGTCCTTGTGCTGTTTTGTGTTATGCAGACTTTTTCTAACCTTCAAGACTGATGGCAGCAAGCTGTATTTTCTATCTGTTCTTGCATGAAATAGCCAGGTGTGCTTTATTTAAGTCTCAGAGATTATAGTAGTCTTTATCCAGCATTTACCTGGGTGAAGGACTAGTGAACAAAAGCTTTTTTTTTTACTGACCATAACATTCTTGACTCAAAAGGTAATGCTTTGACCTTGGATCACCATCAAATTGTATCATGAGTATATTGACCATTGGGGGAAAAAACAGTAATGAATGGCATCATGACAAGTGTTTAGTAGAATACATGAGCTAAAGCTTTTCTTTAATTGAAACATAATCAGAGGTTTTGCAGGCACTGTTTTATCTAGGTCTTTTTGTACTGCAAGACACAGACTGGTTTGATCTGGCTTTAAACCTGGGTTCAGCGTGTTTGCATTACCCCTTATGACCCAGTTCCACCCTTCTATCTGTAACCCCGAGACCTGCAGTTCTATCTGGACCGACCTGCCCAGCCCGATTCAATACCAGCTACTGTTGTTTATTGATTGGTACTCCTCATATAGATGTGAGTAACTTTATGTGAGTCATTTGCAGCAACTAACTTTTTTATTTCACATGGGTGAGCTACTAAACAACAAGAACAAGCTAACATTAGATAACATTAGCTTACTTCTTTCTGTTGTACTGCCCTCTCATCTTAAGCGCAGATGGTCCGGTTCAATCTTCAGTACTTTTCCTTTGAGTTTGGTGTAGTGTTTGTTGTGTCAGAAATAAAACAAAATAAGACTTGCACATGTTTAATATTATGATCCCAGGACTGGGGTTGTAATAAGGCTAGTCCAACCGGAGAGGGGACGAGCCGAGCTGGGACATAACATGCAAAAAACACCTTCTCTGTTTTTATTCTGAGTTGCAAACTGAAGTAGTGGTCAGTTCTCTACAATAGATTTTAGACACCCCCCCCCCCAAAAAAAAAAAAAATCCCACCTTTCTCAACTCACCTTTCTCACACCATGAGGCCACAAAGCTCCATTGATCTCCCTCTTGCAAGAATTACTGTTTTCCTTCCTTGTATGCCAAAGGGAAAAGGTTAGCATGTGGATGTGTGTGTGAAGGCACATGCTTGTGCTCATATCTCCATCATCCCCCATTATCTCGTCCCACACGTATCCAAATGTCAGAGCACCTTTCTTGCAAATGTCTTTCAGTTTGCTTCAGTTCTGAATGCACGTGTGTCTCCTTAACATGCACAAGTGTAGCTAAAAAACAGATATATATTTTTTTCGTGGAGCATGTATGTATATGAGAGCTGACTTTAATGCACCGTGAGTGCAGTGTGTGTTTGTGTGTTTGTGAGAGAGGGAGAGAGAGAGACCGGATCGGGATGCAGGTTGGCTTTACCTGCTCCCGGTGGAGCTGCAGCCCGAGCTCAGAGGGCCGACACTTAGCCCCGACGTCGATAAGCGGACGCTCTTCAAAGAGCTCAGAGGGAAAACGGCTCGGCCCTGTCAAAGATGGACAAATTCCCTGCTAACACCCTGAGCCTGGCTCCTCCAACAGTTCAAAGCCAGAAAGGGAGAAGAGAGGCGAACGAAAGGAAAAAAAGGGTCCATGGTAAGCACTCATGTTAATGTCAAACATCAGCTGATCTTTTGGAGCCAACATCTGACCAGATAAGTATCTGGAAGCTTAATTTTATTTGTATTTCGTTTTATTTTTTGAACTAAAACATAAATTATATGCTGAAACATACTATTGGATGGAATAGTTTGCTAGGGATTTTTGGGAACCAGGTGTTACACAACTTAAACAAAAAGAAATAAAACTGTGAGACAGAAAATAGTGGAGATCAATAGGGTCTCTTTGAAGCCACACAGCTTAGACATCATTCAAAGGGACAAAAAGACTTTACATACTGAACCTGAATTTTTATATATTTATTTATTTTTGTTTTGAATTCAGAACGTGTAAAAACAAAATGTCCATAAAAAAATTATTGCTTTTCTTTTTAATTCTTTTTTCACATTGGAATTTCGGCCAATAGCTGCATTGGTACCCTTGTATTTTTTTTTTTTTTTTCATATTTTATTTTCAGTTTTATCAGGGGTGCAATGGTGCATATATTTTAGCCATGATTTTGAACGGGTACAGACAACTAGACAACAAATATGTAGGTCGCAGGTATCTTCTCTCCCATCTAGAAGCAGGTCCACATTTTATTAAGGTGGACTCTGGAATGGCTTGAAGGGTAACTGAAATGTTCAACATGTTCTTACTCTTCAAAGTACCATGGCAGGTACCTTTCAATGTACTGCTGGAGCGACATCCAATGTACCTTTTTAGTTTAATTTCTGTACCTTGATTTGTAACAAATAATAATCAGGATTTTACCTTATGAATGAGCCAACTAAAAAGTTAAGTGTTTTAGTTTTAATTGTCACGTTTTGAATTTTTTTTTTTTTTGCTACCCCAATTCTAATAGAGTTCAAATGCTGTGTATAACATAAATAAAAACTGAATATGATGATTTGCAAATCGTTTTCAACCTATATTCAATTGAATACACCACAAAGACAAAATATTTAATCTTCACATCCATGCTTTTCAAAAACAATCAGAAATGTGGACTCGTCAGACCACAGGACACGTTTACACTTTTTCATGAGCTGAGGTCCAGAGAAGCTGGTGGCATTTCTGGGTGTTGTTGATATAGCTTTTGCTTTGCATGGTGGAGTTTTAACTTTCTTTCATATTTATTTATTTGCATGGGGACATTTGTTAAGTATAAACACAGAATACTATAACATTTATAGCCTTAGCTTGTAATGCACATCCCCAGATGGGCCTATAATGACATAAAACAGTTTAAAAGACAGTAAAACAACATAGCAAAATAAAATATAATACATAACCTAAATCCTAAAATTAACTTGTAGATGCAGCAACAAACTGTGCTCACTGACCATGGTTTTCTGAAGTGTTCCTGAGCCTGTGTGCTAATATCCGTTACATGTGCTGTTTACTTGCAAAGATTTGTCCACATTCTTTGAATCTTTTGATCATAGTATGGACTGTAGACGATAAAATCCCTAAATTCCTTGCAATTGTTTGTTGAGAAACATACTTAAACTGTTGGACTATTTGCTTATGACCTTGCTTTTGAATGACTGAGCTTTTGGGGATGCTCCCTTTCTATAATGACACTCACCAGGTTTCCAGTCTTTTAACCTGTAGAATGCTCCAAACAGATGTTTTGTTTTAACATTCTTTAACTTTGCCAGTCTTTAGCCGCCCCTATCCCAGCTTTTTTGGAATGTCCTGCATGAATTAATTTCAAAATTATTGAATTGAAAAAAAATATATATATCATTTTGAACAATAAATATCTTGTCTTTGTAGTGTAGTCAAGGAATATATGTTGAAAAGAATTTGCAAATCATTGTATTTTGTTTTTATTTATGTTCTACACAACACCCCAACTTCATTGGAATCAGGGTACATGTAATAGTGAATTATAAACCTGTGTCATTTTTACTTTAGATTTCTTTGGGAGTTGCAGAAATATATGCAACAGTTGTAGTTTATTCTGCTAGTTGTATGATTATTTAAATACATAAGCAGTGGATACTGAGTTTTCCTGCAATTTCTAATGTTAAAGATACAGTTAAAAGCAGGTGTTTATATACACTGTAAAAGAAAAACACTTAACCAGTTTGTTCCTACTGTTTGCCAGTAAATCATACTAAACTTAACCCTGTTAGATTTGTTAAGATTCCATACAATATTTGTACTTGTTAAATACCCAAATAATGAGAGGCATTTTTATGTAAATATTTTATGAATTCAAATTTATTAGTATTTGGTTGTGAATAGAATGTGTGATCAATAAACGGAAGTCTGAATAATAAAGCAGTAAACCAGTTGAATCTCTTTTAAAATCTTTATTCTCGTCTCTGACTCCAATCAGCTCCAGCAGCACAGCAGTCAGGCTTCAGAGTAGGCCTTGGTGCCGTATCTGAAAATCATAACAAAACAACCCAGGCTGCTCTAAGACAGAAACTGTACAGAAAGTAACAAAAAACTCCCCTCAATATTAATGATGGGTCAACCTTTAACATATGTCTCTTCCTGGTTACACCTCGGGAGGTGTAACCTTTTACATCAGACGTTAGAACATAACCAACTTTGTTTATACAAACAGAACACATCAATGAGACACACTCTCATAGTTTGTTTTAAACCATATGGCTGCAATGATCAGCAAGTATAAAAATACAATACTGGATCTAACATTCAATCAATCAGTTACAACATTTCCTTCAGTAGCATTGTCTTTTAACTGTGTGACTTGGGGCAAACATTTTGAGTCTCCTTCCACAAGCTTCTCACAACAGTTTGCTGGAATTTAGTCCCATTCCTCCTGACAGAACTGCTGTAACTTGTTTGTTGGCTGCCATGTTCACACACAGCTTTTCCGCAGAGCTCAAAAATTTTCTCTGGGCCTGAAAACAAAACATTGTCTTTTTCACATATTTGGCAGTAGTTTTTAGGGTCATTCTCCAATTGGAAGACCCATAGGTGCCCAGGCTTTTCCTGGCTGGTGTCTTGAGATGTTGCTTCAATATTTTCATATAATATTCTTCTTCTTGTGATGCCATCTGTTTTGTGAAATGCACCAGTGCAAGCTGCAGCAAAACACCTCCAGAGCATGATGCCGCTACTCCTATTCTTCACAAGTTAGAATTTTGTTTTCAGGTTTGCAAACTTTCCCTTTTTTCCTCTAAAAGTAAGGATGGTAATTGTACCCAAACAGACCAATTTTAGTTTCACCACCAAACATGTCTTCAAAAATTAAAGTCTTTGTGGTTGTGTGTGCATTTGAAACTGTAATCTGGCTTTTTCAAGTTGCTTTCAGAGTAATGTTTTTTTTTTCTTAGCTGATTGGCCTCTCAGGCCATGTTGGTAAGACTCCTTTTACGGTGGATAAAAACACTTTCAAGTCAGCCTGTATCTTCACAAGGTTTTTTGTTTGTTTGTTTCACACCACAACACTTTCAACTCAGAAAAAAATAACTTGACTTCTTTCTGAGTGATATGATGACAGGACATTCCCATGGTATTTTTATTAGTATATAATTGTTTGGACGAATGACTGTGGCAATTCTCCTCCATGCATTTTTTTGTTTTGTTTTTTCTTTTAGTTATTATCCCATGATGTCACACAAAGAAGCAGTGCATTTGAGGTGTGGCTTAAATGCATCCACAGGTTTGCCTCCAGTTAACTTCAACGTCAACTAACCTATTAAAAGTTTCCAAAGTCATGACATCATCCTCTTAGCTTTCCCAATAGGCATAGTGTATGTAAACCTTTTACTTTGAAGAAAATTAGACAAATTTATCTTTTTTTTTATTTGGTCTTTTAGGAAAGATGGGAATCCTAACTGTTTAAAAGGTTCAGGTGAGGAATTTTAAGAAGGAAAAAAAAGTTGTTTTAATTTTACAGTGTGTGTAAACATCTGGTTTCAGCTGACATTGTTAATTTAGGACACACTTGTTTTCAACAGTTTTTATATTCCTTATAGTAGGCTACTCCAATAAAACTGTTCGTTATGCAAAATATGAAATCCGATTTTTTTCTGCTGTTTTTAATGTGTTTGTCTATAAAACAGTTACAGCAGCTCCAGACTTTATTCGTCTGACTCGGTCTCAGTGCAGGAGCTCACCTGCCTTCAGGAGACGGTTTACTCATGAAACACAAGAAAATGACCAGCCAAGCCTCGCCTGCTGGAACAAAGAAACGTATGATGTGCAAAAAGTTGTACGAAAAGACAAGAGGGGATACAAAAAAAAAAAAAAAAAGAAATGCTTGGCCTCAGCAAGTCCACTTTTATATGGTTGGCATTAATTTGTTTTTGAAAAGAACAAACGATGCAGAGACTCTGTTTGAGGGTTTTCTTTTTTATCTGCCTTTCAGACATTAATTATATATTTATATATAGAATATGCAAAGAAGAGCTGAGGAATTCTGCAGAACGCAAACTGATTAAAAATTAAACAATGCAGAAAATCACTCTGTTACCTAAAGGGATGCTACAGTGCATCTTTTTTGCTTTGTATTTTCTGTTCTCTTTCCCCTTCCATTTGTTTTGTTCTTTTTTTTTCTCAGAGATTTCTTTAAAGCTGTCTGCTCTGCAGGCATGCATGCTTTCCAGTCCACAGACGGCGGCAGAGTGTGTTCTGCATATGCCTATCTGTGTGTGTGTGTGTGTGTTCAAGCAGCAACCAGGCTATTTGTCATAGTGTAGGCTGTTTGCTGGGTCAGTCCAGATAAACTAATGTGTCAGTGCAACGGGGCTCCGCTGCTGACCAGAGTGCTGCAATATGCAAAGACTTTGAATTATTTCTCTGCCTTGTGGCGCTCCTGCTGAACGCCGTGCAGAAAGACGACGGTGGTGGGGAGGACAGGGCAGGGATGAGAGAAAACAACTGGGAATAAGGGGGACACAGAAGGAAAAAAATAAACCTAAAGGGCAGTGAGGGGAAAAAGAGAAACAGGATTTGGGAAAAGGGTGGTGGTGGGGGAGCAAACTGCCAAGAAGGAGGAGAAGAAAAGAAATAGGAGGAAGCGATAGAGGGGCAGAAAGGAAGATTCAAAAAAAGAGGGTAGGGGCCAGTTTGCTCCAAGCTGCCTGCAGGGAGAGCATTAACCAGCCTTGGAAGGAAGACAAAGTGAGCAAAAAAGGCTAAACTGAGAGCCATGAGGTCACAGGGTGGGAGATCACATGACCACAGCAGGTTTGGAACTGAGAAGATTTTTATCTTCACCAATATGTTGGCTAATGAAATTTACTCTAAATGTTAGTGACAGCGTTTGGGTCATAAAATTGTGAATTGTGATTGGTTGAAAATATTGTATCTGTTGACTTCGCTCCGACTCTTCAACTGCTCGCCACTAAAGGCAAAGATAATGTTTTAGCCTGTGTCTGTGTTGGTCTGTCTGCACTACTGTTAGCAAAACATGACATGTGTCATCAAATAAAGCTTTCAGTGAGTAACCACTGCATGTTAGAGCTGGGTGATATATCAGTCGATATTGATAAATATTGATTAATTCATTTGTTTTATCCATTTGAAAAAAGGACCAGGAGAAAAAAGGCTGATTATTACTGCTAAACTGGTTTTCTCTTTTATCCACATTTTCCTCTTGAGCTGTTGCATTCAGTTATGAGCATTCAACTGCTACAGAACATGTTAGTTCTGGATCAGAGTTAAGGGGAACCATTAACATTCTATTGGATACTATGATCAAAAGATTCAAAGAATGTGGACAAATCTTTACAACAAACGATAGGAGCCGAGTCGTGGGCAGTAACGAGCCATTTGTAGTTTTATTTCTTTTATTCCTCATATAATCTTTATTTTTTCATCCTTAAATCGCTCCTGCTTTGCTTTTTCATGGAAAACAGGCGGAGTTGTGGAGTACAGAAGCTCACAGTGAGAGAGGAGGGGGGTTTCTGCTTGACAAACACATAGTTTGACCCACATGACTGGATGACGTCATCACGTACGGCTACGGGATGACATATATTCCTATGTGATGACGTAACACGTTCAAAGTTGAACGTCTCTTTTGAACGGCTCTATGAAGCAAACAGCTCCCCAAGATCAGGATCCCTTCAAAGAGCCATTTGTCCCATCTCTAGTTACATTAACATAAAAATAGTGTTAGTGTAAATATATAATGTTAAAAAGAGCACCAGCCAGTGTTTACTATGCAACAATATTGGGTGTCACATTTACATTTCAACAGTGTGAAAATATAGTAATAAAAACAACACCAGCGTTTTATTATTAACCAATCAAATTGTAATGATAGAAAGGGTAACAGACAGCACAAGGTATCAATACACCATTAATTTGAAAGTATAATTACCTCATAGTTAAAATCAAACTATTTGTAGTGTTGCATTAACACTCAGCAGTTAGTAGAAAATTATAATGGAGTTGACCTTCACACACCAGGAAGTACCTCTCACTCATGGTGTCAATTTTTGGCCAATAACACAAACTTAAACTAGAACAACTTGATCAAACTGAAGAAGAAAACTAACCAGAACAACTAATTTTTACTCCCTCTCATGAACTTTTTTAATAGTCATGCATACAAACACATAATTTCTATAAGATTACCCAGCATTCCTAGCTCAGAAAATACTGCTCTGTCTGACATGAGGTGGCTTTTCAGAACACTTCTTGGTGTCATATAACAACACTGTTAAGCTTTATATGAGACTTAACAGTGTGCGGGGCTTATTTAACACTGTCCAGTGTTGCTACAACACTCAAGAATTCAACACTGTATTTTTTTTATTTCAAACTTTATTAATTTCTTTAAAAAAACAAAAAGAATTCTATGTACAGTAAGAAAGAAAATACAAATAAAATGAAATGAAAGGTGGCAGAGAGAGAATTAACACCAACCCTGGGTGTCAGTTTACTCAGAAAGTGTTAAAATAACACTAGGAGGAGTTAAATCAACACCAAAAATGTTTAACACAGAAATTTTAACACTACTGTTTTTGCTGTGTGGATGTATATCTAAAACTCATACATTTCAACCCCTGTGAACGTTTACTACCTATAGAAATCTGCACATGTCTTGAAAAATCTGTTCTACTCTCACACAATGTTAGGCTGGGGGTGATGATGATGTTTGTAGGGGATGAGGTACAGTCTATAGGAGGAAAGTGATCTTCAGCCTAAAGTTAGAACACTTGCTGATTATTAGCACCTTTTTTGCATTTAGCGATGGGTCATTCATGTCCACAACACCTGTATGTGAACCTTTGACATTTTAGCTCAAATTCAAAGATGATGAACTTCAGAAAACAGAGTCAGTCAAAAATATAAATTGACTACAACCTTACAATCAAAATGTTGTGCAGACTTTTTTTTCTACACACACCTGCTTCCCCCTACATTCAGAAGACACCTAACTCCCTGCAAACACACATGAACACACACACAAACAGGTATCAATAAAGTATTTTTGAATTTGAATTGAATTATGGTCATTAGGGTCTTATGTTTTGTAAAACCTAAGATTGGACCATCATTGGCTCCAGCTGACAACTGTGTGAAGGAAAGA
>JAUBOC010000089.1:6227438-6239891 GCA_032275365.1 Anablepsoides cearensis
CCTCTGTACTGATGCTGCTGTGACACCAGAATTTCCCCTCAGCGGGACAATAAAGGCTATTTCTATTCTATTCTATTTCTATTCTATTCTATTCATCATCAGAGCAGAAGCCAACTTTACATTAGCAAGATGGATTTATGACTGGACGAACTTCCACATCTTTTTTTATCATCTCTGTGGATAACAATACATAAAAAACAAGTTTTTTCTCCGACGAGTGAGACGTAAATTTTCTACAGCGGGAGGGGGAAAATTTGAGGATTTATTCTCGCTATACATGTTTTAAAACGCTATACTTTCTTCATTATTTCAAACTCCTGCTCAGTTGTCTCTGCACTCGCAGCCCTGTTGATACAGGTGCAATGACAAAACTGACGATATAACGGTATAGGGTAAATTTCTACCGTAGGTCAACCACGCACCCTACTTGGTACAGCCTTTCAACAAGTCAATGCCCATCTACGCTTTCCTCCACTGACTAGCCACGTCAACGTAAACACCAAGAGGAATTTCGTTCCACAGCCTTCAGGGTCAACGTGGGGAGGAGCCTAATCTGTAATCAGTTGTTTGGGAACACAGAAAATGTTTTTGGTCAGGTAGACAGTAGCAATTTTTCATCTGCCTTAATGTCCGCTGGTACATCCCAATGTAGCGAATTCAATTAGACAAATATTGTGGACAATCCCACTGAGCCAAGCTCTCAGCTTCTCCAAGATGAATTCCATCTGCTCATCAAAGTCCAGGGACCACAGCCGGCCCGCGACCCTCAACAGAACTACTTGCAGACCAAGTCACCAGCTCGCACAAGGCAAAAGTCTGAGTGCTGATAGCCCAGCAATCCTTCATATTGGTCAGGCAGCCAGGAAAGGGCCTAAATAGCCACCGACGCTGTTTTGTAGAACACCAGGAGACCGCCAAGCCTATCTGTAGAATGATGTGATCAGTGATCAGAACAGTGATCCCACCTTTGACATGTCCTCCCATGGAAGAAAACTTTGTTCCAAAAATTTATTAAGAGACCAGTTAACCAAATCCTTAATAAGATCATACTGTACGTTGGTGTATACTCTGTCATCCAGTATGTGACAATCCCAAGTTACCAACAGAGCTAAAATAGCAGTAATGTTGCTGTTCCTTATGGCTGACTCAATGGCAGTGATGGGGTCCAAAACAGGTATATTTTGTAGGAGATGAAATGAGTTCTTTAGCCAGAAATGCTTTCTCAGGCTGTCAGTTTTCTATGGCAGATTTCTCACCTGCTGGTCTTGATCATTCTCATGCTCTCCACTGAGAGGACTCTGATGAGTCCAACACAGGAGAGGCTTTCTGCTGAAATGTATGGAATTTGTATTGTTGTATGTTGGTCTTCTTATGTTATGAAATCTAGACTTAAAAAAACAGAAACTACAAACTTCTGTAAATGAGGTAGGAAGAAATGTTGACAGCTTCTGGCAAATTTGATCGATTTTGTGTATGTTTGCCTTTGTCGTAAAATGGACAAGTTGAATCCTTTCACTAAGAAAGTTGTTTTGAAAGAAAGTCCTTCATCTGTCTGAGTTTTGAATTAGATGTCTCTGGTCATAAAAGAAAATGTTTCTTATTTGTAAAACAGAAGGGACAAACAGTTTGGAAAGCACATGAGCTCTTAATTCTAAAAGAGGTCCTCGTATTAAAAAGCTGTTTACTTTGAACCCAGATGGTAATATCATTTTTAATGTACTTTGTACTTTGTTTTTTTTCTCGTTAATCTCAATCCTTTCAGGGAGATATGAAGAAAGAATCCTACTGAAAAAGCTTCCTTGGCTAACATCATATATCTGATGATAGACAGTGAGACAGAGAGGGAGGAAGGTATGTTTGTGTCATTAGCGGCTGACGTTCTTCAAATAAGTGTTGATCAGAAAAGTAGATTACATAAATTGGTCTGAAAGTGCTGCACACATCATATCTGTGTGTTGAATGTGCAGTAATTGTTGAAAACACAATGACAGAGAATGGAAACAGCTTTTCCACATGTTGATCAGTTCCTGTCTAGATGTCCCCCTCATGCAGGTTTAAATACAGAACAAGACCTAAATACTTAGGATGCTATATTCATGGTAAATATTCAGAACTTGTATAGCGCTTTGTAAAGTCCAAGGCCTCATAAGTGCTTTACACTACAGTCATTCACCCATGCATAATAGAAATGGACGATTTTTGGTGTAGATTCGATACCTTACTAATCTTGGTATCGATACTTTGATCAATACGCCCACTTCTAATTCATACACTAATAGTGGTTAAAGTTTGTCATCCCTGAAATTTATTAGACTGAGTTTGTAAAAACAACCTTCAACCTCCTGTGCTTTTAGATCTGGTTTCCCCAACTACCTCCTTGGATTCCTTAATTCCTTATGAACCATTGAAGCCCTAGACTTTTCCTCATTCATCCAACTCAGAAACTCAGCCTTAGACTGGCTCTGCCACTCTCCTTTGTTCCTCCTTCCAGAACCTTGCTCCAAGAATCTTCTCGGCCTCCTCTTCATGCCTAAAAAACAAACAAACAAAGACAGTAAGCCTAAACCATCTGAAAGAGAGCAATTGTCAAGGTTTTTACAAAGAGACTCACCTCTCGCCCTCTCCTGCAGATATGGCTTCATGTCCCGGCACTTGTAAATAAAGAACACATATCTTTTTGAAGTTTGAGTCCTCGGGACTGTTTGTCTCAGTTGCTGCTCTGGGTTTACTAAATCGTAAACATGATATACGGAAAGAAGGAGTTACAGGTTGGGCTTTAAAGTGCATGACAAGTATTATTTACTGAGATTCCAACAGATTCCATCTGCCAAATTCATGTGAGCAGAGTTACAACAAAGCACAAAATCCGGCATATTATGTTTTTTTTTTATTATCCTCCACATGATTATTTATGCACTGATGGTGGCAAAGAAAACCTGACATGTTGTTGATCTCAGCTGTGATTTCTTTTGCAATCACTTCAAACTGTTTTATTGAATGTCTAAGTTATGGGTCATTTTATAGAGGATTATGAGTGAGTAGATGCTGCTGACCAGCCAAATTTTCAAACAGGAGCATATCTTTCTCTGTTCCTGCTCATGGGTAATATTCTAAAAATAAAAAAAAGAACTGTGGCATGGGGCTGAGCAGAGTGTTTTCTTCTGCTCCTGGCAGTGAATTTGCATAATGTTTTAGAGTTTAATGTGTGTTTGTGCCTCTTGGTTGTATGTTGGTGCTCATATTAGTATGTACTATAAGTGTGCATCTATCTGCATGCATGCATGAGTGTATATGAGGTGTTGAACCATGAAAACATGCACAAGTGCTTTTGTTTTCCTGTGTGTGTGTGTTTGGTAGTGGTAGGGGTGTGGCAATATGTATGCCCAGTGGTCTCCAAAGAGCAGCGGTAGAGGAAGAGGAGGAGGGTTGAAGGGAGGTTGCTGGCCCAGCAGGAGGCTCCAGATGTGGGACTATTGAGCTGACAGACCCGGGCCCCTCTGGGCATGTGTTTGCCAACCACAACCTTTCTCGCTTTGCAGCAACCCTTTCTGTGGTCTGATACATATACGAACAGGAAGAGAGGCAGGAGACTCTCGCCAAATAATAACACAGTCAACAGTGTTAAAGTCAATATGTAGGGGAAAAAAAACAAGGGAAAGGATGGACGTTATCTCAAAACATTGAAACAAGGCTAAGGTTGTATCTTACTGTGCTGCAACAGTTTGTGACTAAAAGTTAAACGACATTGGTGAGTCTCTAAAATGTTTTGAAACGCGCAGTCTTGTCTCGTCATACTTTGAACAGGCTTGTGTGCCCAATGTTCTCCCAAAATAGATGCCAACTCCATCCATCCATTATCTATAACCGCTTCTTCCTTTCAGGGTAACGGGGGCCACTGGTGCCCATATCCAGCAGTCACTGTGCGAGGTACACCCTGGACAAGTCCATCACAGTGGTGCCAACTTGTCACGGAAAAATTAAATCTTTCTCACTTTAATTTCTGAAATTCTCACAGACATACGTAAATTGGAAGACCAAGTTTGCTCACCTTATCTCTGAATTGAAGCCACGAGTTCCTGTTTTAAAGCTGTGGTTAAGGAAACAGAAGCTGTACACTTTAGAAGTGGGGGTTTTAGGTCCAAACTATTCCCCCAAATACAATCAAGATGTCACATGAACTTTCTTTTATTCGTGAAATAACTAATTACAACTAAACTTAATAGAAAATGGCCCATCAGAACATGCTGCAACAATATAAGGACTATGTTTGATACCAGCGATTTCCTCTCTGATTCTGATACCGAGTTCAACTCAGGCTGGTATCGGCAAAACTGATCTGATACTGATACTTTGTACAAATACACCTAATGGGTCTGGTAAATTAAAAAACAAACAAACAAATGTATTACAAATTATAGCTTCATAAAAATAGAAGCCATGAGAGTATTTATTCATTTTAAACTCAGAGGTATATTGAATAGTGTCGTCATTTACAATACAGCTGAGCTAATACAACAGAAAAAACAGAAGACACAATTATACAAAAATATGTGAAAATGGTGTTTCAAGCAATTAAAAAATGAAGTAAAAAAACAAAATCATTATTGTTTATCAAGAACTACTATAGAAATGAAAACCTGTCTTAGTTTGTGTTACATGATCATATTAACATGAAAATACTGAACATGTAACATATACAGACTGATTGTGCCGCTGTGCTAACGTATTGCCAAGGTGGGAAAAAGGTACTTCCAAACAAATGTGTATGTTTTAGACAAGTATTTAATAGTTGAGTTACTTTCCACTGTGTTACTGATAATGATGTTATGTGAAATAACTTATTTATCAAAATATTAATATTTTGATTTTAGAAGTGATTTAGATTTAGATTTGATAGAGTATACATTTTCAGGTACCGGTGGTATCATTCAATATCGACCTGCACAATCCTAGCCTGGCCCTTGCCTTCCTACGCAGTTCCGCTCAATTGTAGTTTCGCTTCACTGCTACGTCCGAAGCAAAGTGAAGGACAAGGGTCTGGTTTTTACTAGGCTAGCACATCACCAATAAGAACTACAGTATGGGAATCAACAAGTGTCAACACCTAAAATAAAATGTTCAAGGTAGCATTTCTTTATTTTACAATATTTTAAATATGTTGTGTTTATTTAAATAGAGGGGGCAGGATTTAAAACTTATGATGAAACCAGCTGACAGGGATAGCTGGTCCAACTTGACATCAAAGGTCTTCAAAGAGCACTAAAGCTGTATTTTGACACCTTCACAAAAGCTCTCAACAGAAAACGTATAAGGATACAGCTGTAAAAATCTAGGTTTCAAAAGCACACAAATGATAAAATATACCTAAGAAAACGTAGGTCCAAATCTACCTGTTTTTAATGCAAAAGCATACGAGAGTAAATTAAATCATAAACCAACATAAGCTGCCAAGTTGGGTACAAAGCGAGCCAAGGCAGGTACAATGTGGGCAGAGGTGGGGTGTGCTCAGCCTAGAATACAGTTTTTCAAGCTGTGCAAACAATAAAAAAAATATATTTTCAAAAATGGCTGTTCAGAACATGGCCACACAGCTACTTGGTCACAAACACAAACTTTTTCTTTCTTGCAGACTAAAACTGCCAACAGTCACAGCTAAGTGAAACACTTATCTTACCAACTTGGCTAACAATTGTTACTTCTACAACCCAGTGTAAAAATGATAGGATGCTTAAAATTTACAAGAACAAAAAACATGGACGGACATCCTGTTATTCAAAACAGTATTTTAATAACTCCAATGCCTGCAGGCCCACATGTTTTTTTATTCTGAAGTCATTTAAAAATGTACTATGAGTTTGTTTGAATTGCATATTTTATACCTTTTGTCTTTACAGTAATAACTGCTCATAATCTGCTGAGAGGCTTGCAGACCTCTGTGCAATACACTTCTACCCGCGTCACACACTTTATAAAACAATATACTCACACACACCTACACACATTGAAAGACACTCCTAGTATTATGTTTTGTGCAAGGTAGTGATGAGCCCGCAGCAGTTCTTCCAGTGAATGTTATCTGTTCTTATCTGTATGTGTGACTGGCCTCTAACACTGGCCCTGCTTCATATTCCTTATCACCAGGGCAGGCAGATACTCCCCCCCCTGTCCCTGTCCCACACTGACACACAATGCACACACACACACACACACACACACACACTTACACAAAGATAGAGTGGATACCCAGTAAGTGGGGAGCTGCAGTGCATCAAAGAACTGTCCGAGAAGTCCTTTCATTGGGGATTGTGCGTTTTAAGTTTGGGCATCATATAAAGGTTTTAGTTAGATTTTTTTTTATTATCTTTTTTACATGTGTATCTAAAAACAAGAATCTCATGACAAAAGGCTGTTCCACATGGAATAGAATGTTACAGTTAAAGTAAAAGCTTTTTCTTTTTACCAATCAGCTGGTCTACACTAGCCTGGTAAAAATCAGCCGTTTGTTCTTCCCTTTGCTTCCTTCAGAGCGCCGTTGCAGAATGTCAAAAAATTTGGAGGTGGATGTCCAGCCGCAATTGTGTCACTGTTGGTTCGCGCACCCTTGCGCCGTGTTCAATGTGTCAACTATAAACCTAGTTTAATGCTGCGTCACACGCATGTCAGGAGCTATTGGGTCGTACTAACCCTTTGTACTGGCTGTATTTAGGGAACAACACTAGTTAATTGCAAGTCACATGCACTCCACACGCAATGATCACATGTGCCAAACATCCTGTGCATTGTCCACAACCCATTTTGCCTGATGACATTATTATTCCACAATTTTTTCCACAACTTGAGCAAGTCAGGCATGTAACCTGCACTTTGCAAACTTTCCATCAGCAATCACTCTGCAGCACAGCTCTATCAATCCCTGTGACTCATGAGTGTTCAAAACTCTCTCTGTTAATGGAACTTAAGACAAATCCTGTTTGGTGTTCTTACACAGTTGCTTTAAATTGTGCCACCTATACTATTTTCAACCATCAACACTGTTAACCAGCAATATCAAAGTGAATTGCAATTATTTAAAAAGTTGATTCAGTCTTTATTATTTATTTTATATGGCTTCTTTACACTTTGACAAATAGCATATTGTTCAGTGAAATGTGGTATCAGATGCAAAACAAATACTGTTTTCAATATTTAAAAAATAAACTAAAAATTGTGAAGAAAATCCTTGTAGAGAATTCCAAAATGCACCTTGTGTCCAATAAAATACATAAAAAAAATAAAAACATGCCAAATTATGCATAAAGGATGTAAAATCATCAGTAATTATCCAAATGTTGTTTGGGAATGGAGAATCTTTCTAAACATTGAGGACAAGTTATGTTTAAACAGCTTCCAGTGAAAACAAATTAATTAATTATCAAATGGTTTCATTGATGAAATGAAAGGATACAAAACATTAAACATGAATCAGAAGTGGCCGGGTGTGAATGCACTCATTATTCAGGTGTGTATTTAGTGCTTAGCATATGTCAGGATCTTTGTATTTTGGTTATTTAATGGTAGTTTGCTTTTATTTAAATGTATGCCCTTCATGGTTATTATATTCTCCTTATGGGTTTTTGTGTTCTGTTGCTTGAGCTCCAGAGTGAGGGACACACTGCCAAGGAGACACACACACCTGAAATGAACAGACATGTGCAAATTAGAGTTGACAATGTAGAGGAGGCTTATGACTTTTTAGTGAGCTGTTGAGTCTATTTCTGCTGTTTTTAATTGAACTGAACTGGCTGCAAATATTCCAATTGATCCCCGATATTTTGGCCATTGAGCAAGTCATGTTGGCAAGTTTCCATGTTGGCACAGAACCGGGGAAGTTTATTACTGGATAGTCAACCATGCAGGCTCGACTCCCAAACCCTAGCAGCAACAGCAGCTAAGTTCCTCACAGGGACTCGATGTGAGGTTTGGGTACCGGGAAAAAGCCAGGGCGCAGGCAGGCTCAAAGAAAACAAAAAACTTTAATAAAGAACAAATAAGGCTGGCAAGGCAGCATAAACTCACAGTTTTCTCAGAGGAACACGGAACGGAGCACAAACAATGATCAGACAAGGCACAGAGGACAGAACACAGAATATAAAGGGAAACTAATTAGGGACAACAAGAAACACTTGAGAGACACAAGAGGAAACAGGTGAGCTTGGGTGGGGCTGGAGCAGGGCAGAGATACACAGGGGAACACTGAAACACTTGAAAACAAAGGAAAATGAACACATATCATGACACACGAGCTGTGTTTCCATCAAATTTTAATTCGAATTTGGAGCAAACTTTTAAAATGTTGCAAAAACAGAAGAAATGCAAATCAGACGTGTTGCCATCTTGTTTGGAGCGAATCAACCTGGCTATGCGGAGTAATTTCATCAGACGTTGACGTTACACATGGCTATAGTAAACAGGAAGCAGAAGTAACAGACTCGCAGGGTCCACACGTCTCTGGACAATGGAGAAAAGTGTTGCTACTATCGAGAAAGTTGTAATATTGTGTCATATTAACTAATATTGGCCATGTTAGATGCTGTCTGGAGATGTAGAGAGAGAAATGCAATTCTCTTCCTATTACCAGAAAATCTGAGAAGGCGCCAACAGCATTATGTATTTCAGCTTTTAATTCTAATTATGTCTGTTTTGGCCCGCAGAAAGTGGAGTAGTAAAAAAAGGGAGCTTTTGTTTATTTATTTTTAAAAAATAATTTTATTCTATGTAAAATGTAATATAAATAAATATTCCTATTTGACTATTTATGAACAAACACTGATGTTTGTGTACAAGTTGAGGATTTAATTCAAACAGACTCTAATGTAAGCCACTAGCACTATAGTAAGTAGTAAATACGTTTTTTTATTGAATGTAGAGCTCAGATAGCTACATAATTCTTTTAATTCTTAATTTGTAGGTCTGTTTTTAATTTTTATTATTATTATTTTAGGGGTGTCAAAATAGTGCATTAATTGAGATTAATTAATTACAGTCATATTAATCGCATTAATTAATTAATTGCATTAATCTATTTTTTAATCTCTAACTGTACTGTTTTTCTATGAGAGTGTGCTTGAGCTGTTGGCGGTAAAAAACAAGTGTCGGTCATCCCAACGTGGACCTTGATTGGCTGTCATTATGTTTTGGCTTGTTTACCGTAAGCTTCATAAAGCCTTAATTTTTTGTTATACGTCATCTTTTCCATCTGCTACAATAATGTAATGAATTTAAGTGTAAAAAACTCAAGTTAAGGGATTTTCTCAGTAAATATTAGTTTAGATTAAAAAATAGATTAATTAGATTAATAAATTGCAGATCAGAATTAATTAATCTCTCAATTTTTTTTAATCTATCGACAGCACTATTTTTTTATCTGCACCTGCATCCACACAAACATGTATAATACACAATGAAACTCACCTCAGTGTGTGTCCAGCTGAGCAGTAGGGACACGTTTGTGAAAGAGACACAAACATTTACATAATGTCATATTTTAGTTCAATAAAGCCTCTGAATGTAACCAAAAGCTGATGAAGGCTCTGAGCCTGGCTGATTGGCAACATGATCCCACCCTGAACCCAAAGACAGGCTCAACATTTCCAGAGTTTTCTTCTTTCTTCCCTGTCAAATAGGGAAACCCGGAGTTTAGAGGTAAGAATAACTAAAACAGAAAAAAGAAAAAATTTAGGAAAGAAAGAACGAGTACAGAGGACTGGAACGGTCAGTTGGTGTGCAGAACACAGGTTATGTTTGGGGAGTTTGGCAGGCAGGATGCAGGTGTGTGCATTTCTGAGAATCAGGAACTAGTACTGGTAGAGTAGTCCTTTAGGACCACCCTGCTCAGCCAAGTGTCACACACACACACACACACACACACACATATACAAACACACACACAAACTGCCATCCCAGAGGAGCAAAGCAGTCGTGGGTAAAGAGACTCTTAACAGGAAGGAAGGAAATAAAGCCTAACACTGATGTGAGCACACACACCAACACAGCAAAATGACTTCACAAGCTTGAATGCACATATATTATTGCAGCTCTCATACACACACAAGGAGAATATATTGCACGCACACACAGACATGCGCACACACAGAAAGTCTAAGCAGTGTGTCAAGTAAACTGAGCAGGGCAGTTAGGTGGTTTATTAGACTGTAAGTGTTTCAAAGAGGCTGCTGACAGTCCTTAGTACAGGACAGGTTTCACATTTTAAACAAACAAATCAATCTGTGTATTCATCTGCTAATAATGCCTCCATGGAAAAATCTAAATTAGTGCGAGAATACACAGATCTGGAGCTGCTTCGTTCTATTTGGGTTTTAATTTGCATTTATAATATTTTTCTATACGTTAATTCAGTTTGGGATTTTGTTTTCGTCTGAATTCAAACAGACATTATTTACACAGTTTCAGTCCTAAACTTGTTTTGTTTTTTTAATCAGAAATTAGAATTATTTTAATAAAACCACTTTAACTGATTAAACATGCAATGAAGGGGTAAAAATGTTCTAAAAACAAAATAATTGTAATATTGTGTTGTTATTTGTTTGCTTTATCCTAATTTGATCAATGCATGCCTTTACACCATTTCAGTCAGGTTGAGGTCTGAACTTTAAATCATTGGAAGACATTAAATCTTTTTATTTTCATTCTGTTGTTGATTTGCTACTGGGTTAGACGTAATTTTTCGTTGCATCATTGGTCACAGATGGTCTCACATTTGACTCTAGACTCCTTTGGTGTACAGAGGAGTTCAAAGTCGACTCAAAGCTTGTAAGGTGTCCAAATCCTGTTGCTGTAAAACAAGCCCAAATCATCAACCTTCCTCCATCATGCTTCAGAACCTATACAAGATGTTTGTACTGCTACGTATGGGGCACCAAGTGTAAAATAAAATAAATAAATAACAATAATAATAATAATAATAATAATAATAATAATAATAATAACAATAATAATAATAATAATAATAAATGTAATAAAACTTACAAAGTAACACATTTTCCTTATTTAGCATTATTTACTTTATTACATAGCAATGCTTTGTTAGTCACAGAATAATGACATTATCCTGGTTAGCTAACGTTAACTAATGTTGCTGCTAATGTTGCTGAAGATGGCATTTAAAATTTAAAAATACATTTAAAATATGTTAATTGAAAACAATATGGTTTGTACCTGTGGTCCAGCAGTTTAAAGTGCTGAGACACCGGCCACAACTGCAGGTTCGATGTCTTGTATGAAAGTGTAACAATGTTAGCAGCATTAGTTAGTGGTTGTTATTATCTCAGGATGATGACATTTTAACAAGCAAAAACAGCAATGTTCCTTTCCGAAATACTTGAAATTAAACTTCAACATTTAAAATTTAACTTTTACATTTAGATTTACACATTTAGATTTAATATTTATTATTTACCATTTAAATTTAATATTTAGGAACAAATAGCAAAATTTTAGAACAGTGAGCTAAATAACAATAAAACTTTAGAGTGAGCTAAATAATGAAAATGTGTTGGTGGAAGTTTTGACATTTTATTTACACTTGGTGTCTATACTGCTTGTGGGTAAGTATGGTTTCATTGTTTAAAATAACAGTTTTTCCAGAAGTTTCATGGTTTGTTCTGATCCAACTTTGTTTTTCTAACTTTTTACTCACATTTTTTGTGGGGCTACAGTTTTAAAGTTCTGTGTTCAGGAACATCACTAACACTTTTTCACTATTTGACTCATTTTACAAGTGTTTAAACCCTACTAGAAATATTTCCACTAATATGTTGAACTTTATTTTTATTTAATGAATACTTATATGGTGGAATATGTTTAGTGATTTTGTACATTTGTGGTCATCATTTTTTAATCTGACCTAAAAATGGACATTTTTAAATATAATTTCCTAGGAAATAAAGCTACAGATTTCAAAGACGGTCAACTTTCTTTTTCTCAGCAGACTTACAACATTATACAGTAGCAAGAAGTAAGAATTAGATCAAAATTTAGTCCTACCCTCAAACACCATGTTTTATTGTACTTTCTGTTCAGAACAGCTGAAACTTCAGCACAGTGGGTTGGGAAGGTCTTTGCTCCCTGAGTATTCTTTCAATTTTGTTGTCTTACCTCTTACAATTTAAATGAGCTGTCCCTTTGATTTATGTAGAAAATCAAAATACTAGATTGATTATTTATTTATTTTTGTATTATGTTGTAATAGTATGTCATTGGAATAAAAATGTCTACCAAAGCCCAGATGTCAGTCAATCTGAGAGTCTCTGGTGTCATTTAAAGATTGTTCTACAAAAACTGAATCCAACTTGAAAAAGTTGTTGCGGTTTTACATTTGAGCAGTGGTGGGCACCGCTAATGAAAAAGTTAGTTCCGCAAATTCTAATCCGCTTATAATTATTATTAGGTCCGCAA
>JAUBOC010000089.1:6319942-6330072 GCA_032275365.1 Anablepsoides cearensis
CCCCCCCCCCCCCCCCCCCCCCCCCCCCCCCCCCCCCCCCCCCCCCCCCCCCCCCCCCCCCCCCCCCCCCCCAGAAAGACAGGACACACACACACCAAACAAAACAAAACAAAAAAAACAAGTGGGCTGACTGAGACAGAAAGGAAAGATGGGCACTGAGAAACCTTTTCCAGGAGCGAGGCAGATGGTTCTGATTGGGTGGACTTTCGGAGAAAACAAGACGCGTAACGAGGGAACAGACGTCATGCAAATGAAATATGTCCAATCTCTGCCTCGTCTTCACTCAATTAAAAAAAATGTTACTTTCATTTATATTAGCCTAAAAACACACACTCGCCTCGCACACACACACACAAACACATCTCTAACCCTAGGCACAAACACACACACACCCTGACGTGCCGGCTCTGACAAGCGTGGCTGATGTGCGCCGCCAACGTGCATGGTAATAGGCCAATCAAAAATGCAAAACAATTGGCAATTACTGTGAGGACCTAATGGTCATTAGAATTTACAACGAGGTAATGAACTAAAGTCTGCCCACCGCATGAATATTCATAAAGCTGTTTGAGCTTTGAAGATTAAAGTAGCGCTTAAAATTCAAATGAGCCTCCGCAAATTATCGGGCAGAGTCAGAGCGTCTGCTGGTGGGGGTCCTCATGTGTGTTGTGTTTACGCCTGGAATTCCTTTAAGGATTGTTAAACTGTGCATTCTTCAACATCTTCAGAATTAACGTCTGATTCACTGTTTTTTTTGTTTGTTTTTTTTACTTTTACTTTCGTCCTGTCAGTCAGAGTGTGGTGGTGTTTTAATGTGTAAAAGCGGAACACGTGTGCCGGAGAACAAACGTGAGGAGAAACGTACGAGTCCTGGGTAAGCCTGATTTGGGATTCATTGGTCCGCAGCGAGAGGAGGAATGCCTTGTTTTGGCTTTGAGCGAGATTGGGTCGCTGTTAAAGCTGGGGCGCAATAATGAATCCAAACTGATACCCGTCAACAGAAAGCAGAGACAATGTTTCTGTTTGATAAATCCAGTCAGAGTGCTTCACACAGGAGCAAAACAAGGCCCAAAGACTCGAGGTGGTCATTTAAACATCTCAATCCAGGCATTACTTCAAATAAATGAAAAGGACTTGAAATTAATCACTTAAAAGCTAATTTAATCATAACTCTTGAGGAAATTTAAACAGATATTGCTTTCTTACCATTAAAAGAAGAGGCCACCTGTGCAGTTACATGAGTCAAACCTTTCTTAGTCCATTTTTTAGACATAACCGACAAAGGATAATGGGCAGCTCCAAGAGTTAATACCCATCATACGTGGTAGTCGTCTGATAATGGAGTGATGATGCATTCTGGCTAAAAACTGGCCAAAAACTGGCCAAAAAAGCCAAAAAGAAGAAAAAAAATACCTGCCTGAAAGAATATTCCAACAAATAGCTCATAAGTACAAATTCTACAAATGTTGGCTTCATGTTTTTGTACAAAGTTAAATCATTTTTTGTGTACTTTTGCAGATGTGACGTTGTTTAACAGATGCAATAAATACAAACTGTGCCTGTTTTAGCTTTCACCAAGTGGAACTGTGAGCCCAAAACCTGAGCAGAAATGGTTCTTGGAAACCTGACATTAGAACATAACGCAGAAGTTGAAGCTGAATCTAAAAAAGTGCCCCCTTGTGGCCAAATGGAAGTATTATTTGAAGTCTATATAAATATGTGGGACACTTTCTTGAGTAAAAAAATATATATATTTTTTAATAATTTATTTTTCAAGGTGTTCATTTCTGCTGACTCAGTTTTTGCTGCTGCAATGATATAATCTTAGTTCATTAAACGGTACTAAAAAAACAGAATGATTGTTTGCAGGGGAGAGGGGGTTTACCTTTAGCTCCACGTGGCCTCAAAAAGTAAAACATGACAGCGAACAAAATATAATGAATTCACTTTTGAACAAAGGAAGAAGGCAGATTTTAGTTTGTAGCTGTTGTGCAAACATACATCCAAAATGTTATCTTATAGTTGCCAATTGAATATCTTTGTTATAGCATGCTTACATTAAGACCAGTTTTTATATTATTATAATAATCTCACTATAACAGTGTGAATTGTTTTTTTTTTTCATTTGTAAAAATGATGAGATAATGGAAAAAGATTCTACATCATCTGGTTTCTGTCTGTTTTCGGCTACCTCCATACAACTTCAAGACAAGAAAGAAGCTAAAGGTGGTCTAGTTTTTTTTTATTATCATTTTTACTATCGCAGTAACGTGTCAAAAAATAAAAACTGATGGAATTACCTCCTGGGGTGAGGAGGATTTTATGACCACCATTTGTTCTGGATGTGAACTGAGGAAGGAAAAGAAACTGAACCGTCAGACTCCCTCATACGGAGCTGAGCGTGCACAGTTCACAGCTTCACTCATCAGGGGAGTTAGAAGCTGCTCGTGTGTGTGTGTGTGTGTGTGTGTGTGTGTGTGTGTGTGTGTGTGTGTGTGTGTGCTGCCATTGTGCAGCGAAGATTCAGCCAAAAGGGGAACATGAAACCAGAGAAAAGAGCACTGTCCTCACACACACACACACCCTGCCAGCTCAGCTTTGGAACTCTTTAACACGGGACGTCCAGCATCCACACACACTTACATGCTCACTTGTGCGACTCCAAACACACACGTGTTGTAAGTAACGACAGGTAGCGATGAATGAACATATCTTTGGCACGTGAGATGGGGAGGAAAACTGTGTGGAAACGGTGTGTGTGTGTGTGTGTGTGTTGTACAGAGCCAGTCTGTAATCCAGTGGCCTATATAAATAAGCTTTGTAGTGTATAAACAGTTTTATGTAGTGGCCTTCGACATAATAAGAGAGCTGAGCTACATGTGCAGCCCCTGAGTGTGTGTGTGTGTGTGTGAGAGCTGGTATAAACACACACACACACAGAGTGAGCAGCAGGAGAGCCAAAAACAGCAGCTTTCCCTCTCACCACCATGAAGTAAATGTAGTGTGGATGTCAGATCGCTCACACAAACACAAAGAGTCGGATCAATAAACAATCCTCCATCAGAGCGAGGGTCCGCCTGACGTCGCCGCCGCCGCCGCCAAACACAGGACCACGCAGCTCCTGAACGTCCCGTTCAGCCGCCACACTCCTCCATCTTTCTCCCCTTTCTGTCACGTTTGACCAGAGCTGGGTCCCAGAGACCAGACGACAGTCAGTGTGTGTGTGTGTGTGTGTGTGTGTGTGTGTGTGTGTGTTTGTGTGTGTGTGTGTGTGGAAAGTGTGGCGCCTTTTCTCCAGAGATGCTTCTCGGTGGTGTTGTTTTCGCTCTTTGATGTTGTCGTCGTCTAAGTTCTGCTTTCTATTTATTCCAGACCCGTGGCCCACGAACAGCGCATCACTTCCTGCACCCTCCCAGGAAGGCGCACCACACGTCGCCGCCGCCAGAGCCAGAGCCTTTCACATCCAATTGTCTGCAGTGACTAATCTAATTTACACCAACACGGCCAGCTGTTGTCGTGTGCCGCGGCAATATTAATAACTGCTGATCGTCCCGTTTCTGTTTTCCTCGCTTCACTTGTGGGGCGGAAAGTGAAGCGAGTGGAAACGTTTGGTTGGGTTCGAGCGTCACTTCCTGTTCAAGTGGAGGATTTGTCCCGCTGTAAGAATGCGGGAACCTTTATTTTTGTCAGCAGAGGTCAAAGGTCAAATTCAACCCTGCTTCCATTTATTTTATTTATTTTTTTATTTATTACTTTTTTTCTCTTTTGAGGTGCCAGGACTCCTGCTGATGTTGTCGGACGTCGTCAGGGTTACCTTCACTGTAACGGTGCGGAGCGGCGGTCAGAGGTCATGGCCAGTCAGTGGACAGACTAAATAGCTGAACTCGGGGGCCCAGGAGCCAGGATGTCTCTGCTTTAAAGAGGTGTAAAGTGAAAGCAGCCGAGTCATCTGCAGGATGACGTTTATAGCGGTTAGCATTTCATTGCTCCTTTAAAACCGCCTTATGTAACAAAGTGTGTACGGGGGGGAACAAGAGAGAGGCTCGTCTTTGTCTTACAATACGTTTTAATTCACATCAGCAGCAAATTTCAGTTTTGAGTTCCATCTGGGCTGCAGACATGCTGTCAGGACTGCTTTTTTTTTAATTTAGAGAAAAAGAAACACAATAGAGGCCGTTTGGCCTTGGGACAAATTATTAGCTTCTCCAGTTCTCCCAGTAGCCTGTTTTTATTTTTTTTCTTCCCTGATTCCCTGATTTCTTTCCTTCATTCCACACACACACACACATACACACACACACACACACACACACACAGCAGCGTGTTTACACTCCTGCAATCTGATTCAAAAATGCCAATGCAGCCACGCTCCCACCGTTCAAACGCCGCACTCCAGTCCGCTAAATAAAAATCTTCACGTGGAGAAAAGAAGAAAGACGGACAAGAAAGGGAGAGCGACAATAGATTAGTGATGGCAGCCAGCGTGTGAAATCTCTTTGTAGGCTCGCCGGGATGTGGCAAGCATCACACACACACACACACACACACACAAACACACACACACACACTCATACGCAACAAACATACTGTAATTGATTCTGTATCAATCGACTGGCCTGGATTTGCATCGACTGCTAATGCAGCAGAGAGAGAGAAAGAGAGAGAGAGAGAGAGGGAGGGAGAGAGAGAGGGAGAGAGAGAGAGAGGTGAGCGGGAAAAAAGGGAAACAAATGAAGAAGAGGAGGGATCTGAACCAGAGCCAGGCTCTGAATGGGTGTTAAAAATCAGCTAATGTGTACTGAGATGGCTAGCATTAGCCAGTGACGATAAGCTAATTGCTAATCAGTAGATCACAGAGCAACAATACTTGTGTTTGGGGGGTGGGGGCTCGGAGCCAGATTGCAGCTCGCGTTTGGAGCCAAAAACCGCTGAATTATTCTGATGGATTATTCTCCCGAAACATTGAAATCCTCATCATGTCGTGGCTGTGAACACCTCTGAGCCGACACTGATAGCTTATCGGCCAATAGCTCTCACTAATTGACCAGTCAGTGTGACGATAGGCCTCAGCTCAAATCTGGATTCTGGGATGACCCACTTTCCCCGGAAAGAGACACGAGTTCAGGACTCGATCCTAATTTTGAAAAAAAAAATAAATCCATTTAAAAACCGGACAAGAACAAATAAATAAATTTACAGCTGAATCCCACGAAGAATTGCTGCTAAAATTCATTTTCCAGGCCGAGATCTTTTTTTTTTTTTTTTTTTTTTTTTTAATATCTGGTTTTGGGTAAAAGAGTGTGGAAAATAAAAAGGACGAGGCATGACAGTTCACACACACACACGCGGGGGCCGCTCTCTTTCGAGACATTAGCGATGCTGTTTCTGAGCGAAGGGATGCCTCAGGGATTATAATCAGAATTTTCATCTCAGTCAGGGATTAATAGAATAAATGGGCAAGCAAGAGAGCGCTGAGCATGTGTGTGTGTGTGTGTGAGCCAATCATTCATGCAGAAAAGGCTGCGTACCTGACCGCTCGAGTCACACACACACACACACACACAGAGTTAACGTTGGGGTTCTCCTCAGTTTGAGCTCTTTGTGTTCCTCCGCAGCACATCCAGCTCTGTATATTCAAATGTTCAGTCATCACTTTAACTCCGTGGTAAATAAAGTCCTCAGACTTCTTTTTAAAATATAAAATTCAAATTTGCACCTGGTTTTGTTTGTGTCGTGATGTTAAAGTCAATATAATCTGGGTTACATCTAAAATTAGAGCCCAGCAACGTTTTTAAACATTCAATTCTTAAGCGATAAATCCTTTTTTTTTCTCTCTCTCTTTTTGTTTCTCACACTGGCACTTCTGAAGCCTTTTTTTGAAAAACAGATTTAAATAAAAACAGCACTTTTCTTTTAATGCAAAACAAGTGTTTTATTTTTTTTTGAATTGTTGGCAGCTTTTATTACATTTAGCCTGTCTGTCTTCTTTTCATTTGTGCTCCATCAGGATGAAAGCTGTGGCTGTAATAGCAGATACACACAGGAAAACACTGGCTTTAATTAGCACCATTTTTTCTTGTTGGGCAGATTTTACTTTGTGCTGCAGAGAAAACAAAAATAAACGAGTGAATACGTAAATTTAGTTGAAGACGGGAGGCTGAAGTCTGCTTTTGGGTTTTACGTCAGATAAGATATATATATATATATGGCTGCTGTGTGAGCGTACAGCTGTTCCTACCAAGACGTTCCCACACACAACGCCATTGAAGCAACCAGACGCCTGCATTATGATGTAAATCGCTCTAATAACCCAGTTTAGCTGCTGAGTGTCTGCCAGAGTGAGAGCGTGAGCTGGAGTGGCTGTGTGTGTCGAAACATACACACAACAGAAAGACGCTTAAATAAAAATGAAAAGGAAAAAAAAAAGAATCACTACTGTGTTTTTGAGGTCAAAAGAAGGGTCAAAGGTTAAACGCAATCTTCCTCCTAAAAACATAAAATTTCCTCGGACACGTCCAAACGGGAGACCGACGACAACGTTTAGGACTTCCGATGCTGCGTTCAAGGTGCAAGTGTGTGTGTGTGTGTTTCATGTCTCTCCCTCGTTCAGTAACGGCTAATTTAGTGCAGGCAGAGCGCCACTAAAAACTGCTGCTGATTAAAATGCACCAGGAGGGGGGGAAATAGCACTCAGACAAATAATTAGTGGTGTTAGGATACTTTGAATAAATGACTTTCCCCTTCTACGAGCAGGACTCACACTCGCCGCACCTCTCAGTGGGGACGAGACAGGTGGGAAGTGTGTGTGTGTGTGTGTGTGTGTGTTGGGGGGGGGCGGACAAGTGAACATGGAGGGTTTTACCTCAGAGTTTGGCGTGAAGGTAAACTAAAAAAAACGAGAACAGAGAGGAAGACGGGTGACGGGGAAACCACACCGAGAACAGGACACATCTGTCAGGACCACAAACACACACACTCTGCTACACAACAACACACACACTGTGCCAAACACTCCTCACACGCGGATACACACAAACACACACACACTTGGCCAGTAGTACCACAAAGTCAAGGGCACCCATGTCTCTATGCTGAAGAGACCTGACAGAAACACACACACACACACACACACACACACACACATACACACACACACACACACACTTCCATCTGTACCGCCTCTGCAGTCTGATAACCTCTCTCATCCAGTCAGAGGGTTGATCAGGACCAGGGTGGGCTCGTTGGGACCCACTTCTGGTTTGGTGTTTCGGCGCTGACCACATCAAAGACTTAACATGTCCGAGAGAAAACACACAACCTGACGCTGCAGGAAACACACACACCTCCACAGAACCTGAAGGAGTTTTTTCTGTGTTTGTGCTCAGAATGCATGTTCTCCACCCCCCCCCCCCCCTCCCTCCCTGAGTGAAGCTCGTTTAGTTTCAGCTCCCAGCAGCTGTGCTCAGCGGTGATGTCGTGTTTACCTGGGAGGGGCTCCTGTTTGGGGCAGATCCCGCGGGGCGACGAGAACCGCTCGTCGTCCTCGTCCGCCAGGGTGGCCTGGACGCCCACCTCCACGGGCCGCCGGCCCCGCAGGGCGCTCAGGGCGGGCGACGGGGTGAGGGCCAGGCCGGGCGAGGGGGAGGGGGGCTTGTCCAGCCCCCTGCCTCCGGCGAAACAGGGCGGTCCGTGGCATCGCTTACGCTTGTGCTCGATAAAGAGCAAGATGTCCGCCAGGGGGAAGGTGGCCTGGCACTGGCCGCAGGTCAGCAGGTCCTGCTCGGCGGCGGCAGCGGCGTGGTGGGGGTGGTGATGGTGGTGGTGGTGGGGGTGGGCGTCGTGACCCAGCCGAGCCAGCCGGCCCCCGCCTGGGCCGGGGTGGTGCCCGTTGAGGCTGCCGCTCTCCTCCGAGTGCTCCGAGCAGCGTTCCGACAGCTCCTCCGACGAGACGGCGGCCGCGGAGAGGGGCTCTGCTGCTGCAGTTGGGGTGGGGGGTGAAGGGGCAGGGGGGAGTTAGGAGAAGACAGAAAAAGATGAAATTAGAAGGAGATTCTGATGCCATCAGAAAACCAACTCTACATGTTTGCGTTGTAGCTTTTTGCCTCCTGTAATTCCAGCTGATTGATCCGTGTGTTTGTTGAAGTGATGAGAGGGAGCAGGTTTATTTCTGCTGCTGACACACCAGATCAGAGCCACAGAGACAAAGGCCTCTGCTGCATGTTGTAAGGGCTGTGGGGGTGCAGGGGGGGGGGATCTGCCTTGTAATGATGCAAATGCATGTAATGCAGGACAGAAATTACAATGTAAAAAGATCTGGATCACACATCAGAAGAAAGAAATAACATCCTGAAAAGCTCCAATCTCACCACCTAAACATCATCATTTCGCGTCCAATGACAGAGAGGAGGAACAGGGAATGATGGAATGAAAAACCTTAAATATGTGGAGACGTTTTGGAGCATTTGAACCGAGCCGGAGCCTTTAATCAGCACGGAGGGGGGAAACTGTCACAGACATGTCCAACACATGAGGCGCGGAACAGCGGAGGACACCGAGGACTCGTCCCCTCTGCGCCTCTCTGCAGGAAATCACCATTCAGAGAGTCTGCCCCTCGTTTCAGGGTAAAAATAAGTATTGCTGACATTTTTTAGTTTTCATAAGCAGGCCCCTTTTTAGTGGAGCTCAGTTGGCTGAATCACAATAGGTGGGGGACATGAGGACATCATTTGCTGTCCCTGTTTTTTTTTTTTTTAGGAAATCATCCAGTCCAAGGTGAAGAGTCTGACCTTCTTTACTCATCCACCAATTTCACATTTTAATGAACTTAAGACCACTGAGAATCAAAAAATAGATTTTAATTTTCACTGTCTAGGTGATTGGTACAGATTTTGTCTGATAACAGGGATGGGACATGGTGGTGTGTGTGTGTGTGTGTGTGTGTGGGGAGGGGGCCGATATCCTGTGTCACGTGTGAGAGGGACCATGAGAATTTGGAATACACCTGATCAGAGACAAACCTCTAGAAAACGCGACGACGATCCAGCTGGAGAGTGAAACTGAGCGCAAATAGTCCGCGTTCGAAACGTGCAGCACCCCCAAATATCCGCCTCCTCCTTCCCAAACACATACCCCCCCTCCACCCACCCTCTGATTAACCCTCTGATAATAACAAGTCAGTGGACAGACTGAGGGGGAAAAAGGTGGTGAAAAATCCATCCAAACAGCTCAAACCAGTAACAAAAAATATGAATAAATGAAAGCTGAAGTGAAAAACATGTAACCTTTGAACTCACAACTGTTAGATTAAAACTGGATTAAAGACCCAAATAAAAATCTATCCTAAAAGAGACGTAGAAGTCGCTCGCCTGGGTCTAATTTTAGAGCAGTGAAATAAACAGTAAGAGGAGCAGAGAGGACCGACTGCATCCACGTCGAAAACTGGATTTACAACAATATCACTTTCCTAAAGAGGCGGGGGGAGGGGGGGGGACATGTTTTCTCAATTAAAAATCATCCTACCAAACTAGGAACGAGAAAAATAACCTGCAAACAATTTAAATGTTTAACAAAACAGTCCCAGATTTAAAAATCAAATAAAGAGTTTGCTTGATTAAACCTGATCAAAGTATATTTTCACATATTTACTAAAGACCTCATTTATTACAGTTTTTAAAAAGATGTATAGTAATTATATTCATAATAATAAATAAAAAAAAACACTAAACCTGCATGTTTTCTCCTGGAAATCTTAATGTTTTCACAGCTCTACAGGGAGGTAAATCTAATAATAATCAGGAATTACAGTTGGCTTCAGAGGCCGAAATCTGAGCTGCATCAGAAACAAAACGTGAGTCTGAGTGCAAAATAAAATTTGCCTATGTGTGTGTTTGTGTATGTGTGTGTGTGTGTGTGTGTGTGAGAGAGAGAGAGGGTTGTGTGTGTGCAGGCTTATTAACGGAGCCGCACATCCTGACTACAGGCTGCAATGTTTGGAGAAATGTGACGCAAACGCAGGAAGAAAAGAAAGTGGGGTTTGGGGTGATAGAGAGGAGTTGTAGATGGATATTTGGATATGGATGTTGGAGGGGGGGCGCCCTCCCTCCCTCCCTCCCTCGTACCCCCTCTCCTCC
>JAUBOC010000089.1:6335214-6346384 GCA_032275365.1 Anablepsoides cearensis
AAATGTAATAATATAATTCATCAAATACAAATACTTCTTAAGTACAGTACTTTTATTTTAATGATTATGTCCTGCTGATTTGTTTGTGTACAAACTAATACAGTATCAAAGTTTTATATATTTATACTTCTCATTCAACCACAATTACATTCACTCTATTTAGGAGGCACAATTTATATGGATAGTTTTTCTTTTTTATAATAACAAGCTGGAATGAAAATAAGCAAAA
Source organism: Anablepsoides cearensis (assembly GCA_032275365.1). Taxonomy (NCBI): domain Eukaryota; kingdom Metazoa; phylum Chordata; class Actinopteri; order Cyprinodontiformes; family Rivulidae; genus Anablepsoides; species Anablepsoides cearensis. The sequence continues at coordinate 6,335,444 of JAUBOC010000089.1, forward strand.
ATGAAATTAAAGTAACAACTTTATACTTCTTGCCTTTAAAAAAAAAAAAAGAGTAGAAAGTACAGATAATTGTGTGAAAATGTAAGAAGTAGAAGTAAAAAGCTATCATTTTTTAGTTGATAATTTAGTCCAGGACATGAAGCCAGATGAGGACATGCCCTAAGCTACACTTAGAGACCATTTCCCACACTGCTTATCTGTACCGGTGAATTGTTTTCAACACAAAAAAACACTTTACTCCAAACAGGGCTTGGGGGGGGGGGGTTCGTCCCAAGTCATGCTGCTCCCTCCAACATGGTGGGAGAGGCTGATAGGTCAAAGGAAGGTGGGTGAAGTGGGGTTTTTTTGTCTGGCCTTTTGGCACAACGTTGCTTGAAAACCAAACGTACACATATACAGAGGGAGTCTGCACCTTGTGGTACCAATCGCAACTTTTGAGTAAAACCAAAACAGGAAGTATGACCCAAAGTAAAACAGAATTTTTTTTTAAAAAATCTAATGATCCATTTGGCCTCTGCTTCCTCTTTTTCTGGGTTTACACCCAGAAATCCTTCTGTAAGTCTTTCTGAATGAGCTTTACTTGTGCTTCCTTTCACTTTAAAGACTTAAAGGCTTAAACTGTGCGCGACTTTTCTCTAAAAAAAAAAAAAATGACCGAGCTCCGTCAAACTACTTGCCCCTGGTTCTCACCTCCAACTTCACGGAGGAAACAGGAGACAGCAGACCAGCTGCATGGAGCGCCAGCGGCTGAGGAAAGGCTCTGCTCTGATTGGCTGGACTCTGCTTTGATCAGGTGCTCAGAGAGGGGCTGCGCTAGGAAGGAATCAAAGGACGGATGCGAGAGAAGCAAAGCGTGTCGGACAGAAAGCTCCACAGCTGGAGCTCAAAGAACAAAAAACAAAGAAAGCACCAGTTTGAAAACAGAACAAAAAAGTGTGACGAGGAGAAAGGTGGAAGGTGTGGGACGTGATTGTCAGACTCCAGCTAAGCTCTGATTGGCTACTTCTGTCTCTCCCTCTTTCATTTCTCTCCGTCATTCCCCGTCTCTCCATCTGGTTTTTGATTGGTTGTTCAAGGGGCTTCTTGTTGTCGTCTTCAGGCCGTGTTTGCACCCTCTGCTCAGTTGTGGTCCGGTGGCTGTGGTCCATTTTCGGATCGTTTCAGGGGGGGACTGGGGTAGGTGAGCACCCCTCGGTCACTAGGACCGAGTGCCAGGCGGCGGTCCTGAGCTGTCCAGTGACGTCTGAGACGCCAGCCGCGTGAGTGGAGCTAATGTAGGGTCCACCAGTGAGGATGGTGGGAACAGTTTGTACCAGCCAATCACCGTGCTCGAGAGGTCCAGCTCCTCCAACAAGATCTGTGCTACACCCATGAAGCATTTATGGTCCAGTCGTCCATAGTCACCCCAGACTATCACCTGGAAGGAGATCACAACAAACCAGCTGAGTTAGTCATTGTTTTTGGCTGAAGAACAATGTAAATACTAGAGGTTTAAAGTAACTAAGTACGTTTACTTCCTTAGTGTAATTTTTTTGCGTATTTGTAATTTCACCAGTTATTTTTTTTAAATAGTTACTTTTACTTTTATTTTGTTACATTTTAAAGCTATAAATGATGCTTTTACTTCTTTATTTTAAAATGTAACACCTAGTTACTCGTTACAAAAAATATGTTCGAACTCATCATGATGAAGATGTTTCTGCACTCTAAAAAATGAAGTGTTGAATTTTTCTCAACAAAATCAACTGGCTCCACTAAAACTAGTTGAGTAAACTGAGCAAAGACTATACAAATATTGTTCAATTTATTCTACCTGGTTCAGTGGAACCAGTTTGGTTCATTAAATTCAACAGATTATTTCTTAGAGAGTGTGTAAAAGTACTTTTAACAGTTTTATGACTTTTACTTGAGGACTTTTCTCATCAGTGAAATTTGTTTTTACCAAAGTCATTTTCTGTTGATGTCGTTTTATTTTTACTTAGTTATTTTTTTCAAGTACTTATAGACCTCTGGCAAATATGTGACACAAACAGGAAGTTTTCACAGGGCTCATGGTTCTCAAAATGATCTAAATCAGACAGTTTTACCTGTTTTGCCAACCTGCTGTGTACTTTTATTCATTTTTTTTTTCATTTTAAAAACAGATTTTGAAAAAAACAAAACAGTTTTTGAAAAACAAAAGACAGAGGGTTTTTCATTTTATACTCCAAAAACATCCGTCTTTTTATTTTTCTCAAACCAGAAATTCAACCTTTCCAGAGCTAAATGTGAGGCTGGCAAGTTTCTTTTAAAATATTATTTAACTAGCTCCATCTTCAATTGTCTGATAATGCAATGCACTGTGAAGCCCCTGAAGTGTTTTTTTTAACTGATTCTTACTTGCACTACACATATACATTCATAATTTTATATTTTGGACTTAATTGTTTTTCAGGATAAATTTGCAGTAATTTTTCTATAAACAACTGTAGCTTTTAGAAACCATTTAGTTTCTGTTCTATACATGCCGTGCACAGTGGAATCTTTCTGATAAAAATTGTGGAGGTTTCACCAGGACAGATTTGTGAACAAATAACAACGGGTAACTGGTCTCAGACTGTTTTTTTTCTGCATTATAGACTCCAAAATAAACCCTGTGTGGGGACGTATACCGCAGCAGGAGGGCTATGAAAGGTGTGTAAGAAAACAAACACCAAACAACCGAGTTACTGCGTGTCGACTGTTTGGCTTCGGAAGGAGTACATTCAGGCCTTTACTGTGACCTTACAACAGCTCTACTACAATAAAAATACTGTTATCCACTTCATGTAAACAAGCTAATGGAGACTGGGTCATAGCAGTGAGGACTGGTTGGTCATTACCTGAAGAACTTTGCCCTGGGGACTCTCCTCAAAGAGCAGATGCTGCTGGTAGAGCGGCTCCAGGGTCTTACGTGCAATCTTGGTTTTCTTTTTGGCTTTACATGTTCCGTTTTCTAGCAGGTACACCTTGACGTAAGGAGCTGAGGACAAGGTGAAAAGTAAGGATATTGAAAAGCAAAAAAAAAGTACATTTTGTGCCTGAAACTGGGCTACCTGGGAGGGATTTGGAGCCTGGTTTGGGGGTAAGGCCTCGGGCCCTGATCACCTCCACCTCCAGCTGTCCCTTCTTATCCATCAAGCCGATCTGAACGTCACCTGTAAAAACATAGTAGTGCAGCAACATGTGTCTCAAGATACAGCAGTAGAGGTGCATGTTGCTCTATCCTCTGAAAGACCCGTCACTCACCCATGGCAGGTGTGGCCAGTGTTTGCCGGCCAACCAGCTGACCAGGACCCAGTCCATCCAGGAAGTCACTGAACTGACTGTCGGCCCCCAAACGCATCCCCGAGAAGATCAAACTGACACAGACCAACAAAACTCATTAAAGGTGCAGGACTTTTTTTTTCAACTTTGTGATACATATTTACCGTACAGACAAGTTTTATTCTGAGGTTTTTTTTTTTTCATCGTCCTGAATGGCTAAAATGATTTCTGGATTTAAATCTGACTGGGCAGGAATAACTTGTGGAGTTCCACCTTCATATTTTTTTGAGTGGACAAAAATGACTCACTGGGATCTTATTTAGGGGTTTTATTCTGGGAACATATTTCCAGAGTTCCACAAGATTGTTCTGTTTTTCAGGACATTTTTTTTACAGTTTAGACAAAAATGACTTGAAGATTTACTTAGAATATTATTATTTATATTATATGTATATAATTTAGATTTTCCCAAGTGGACATAAAAGACTCATGGAGTTTTGTAGGGTTTGAAATGTTTTTATTTTGGTGATTTATGCTCAGTGTATAAAAACAGCTTATAGTGTTCTTATTCTGGTGTTTAATTCTGAGTGAACATTCTGGAACTTTTTATTTTCCAAATTACAAATAATGATCATGAAGTTCTACAAACATTCAAGAACATTTTAATGAGATAAATGTGACTGAGGGGACAAAAGTGATGCATTGAGTTCTGAGGCCTTTTATATTGGAGACCTTTTTTTTTTTCATCCCTCTCGCATGAAAATATGTAGATCAACAAAAAAAGCTAAAATAGTTACGGAGATGACAGGCAAATTTTGCATCAGCGTAGCATTCATATTTTCATTTCCTTTATTTAAGCAACTAAAACCATTTTAATTAAGTACCTTAAATAGATGTTCGAGAAATGTCTACAGTAGACAAATAAAAGACACAAGAAAATTATTTTTGGATGCAAAGAATAAATGGTTAAAATCACTGCAGGTGCTTGACCTTCCTGCTGCCCTTGGGTCAAAATGATCCCTGAAGTATTAGTTTTAAAACTGTTAACTACAGTTTATAATGACAAAAACAACACAATGAAGTCAGAGATCTGATTGTCACCAACTCAGATTTTTATCAGACATCTGACAAAAAGCATAAAGTCATCCTAATATTTTCCAAAGAGTTTTCAGGGACCATAGGGTAAACTGTACTGAAGGAAATTTTGTAACTGATTAATTGAATATTAGATGCAGTATTGTATTTTATACATTCTGATCATTTCAGCCTTTAAGTTTAAAGCAGCCAAAGAGTTGGTGTGTGTGTTATCATGTGTTCTTTCATTAGCCTAAACAAATCTGAGTTACGTTCTGAGGTCTGACGTAAAAGGTAACACCACCAGGGTGTAACCAGGAAGAGATGTGCTTTATAATGTTGATTCATTATTATAGTAGTAGAAGTTGTGAGTGTTTTTGCAGAGCTCTGTTGAGAGCAAGGCTCCTGGGTTTGTTTTGAAATCAGCCCAAGGCTGAAGGCCTTCTGTCTGCTGAGCTGTACTGAACCTGATTTGGAGTCAGAAGATTGAAAATAAAGCTTTAAGAAGAAATCCAGCAGATTCCTGTTTTTTCGGACATACCATTTTTGAATGACACAGATTTTCCCCACAGTACTGTGTGACTGTGTACGTACTTCCCCTCAGAGCTGTAGCTGTTCATGCTGCCATCAGTGGACTCCCTGCTGGCCTGCCGGTTCATGGCCGATCCTCCTCGTGGGTACTCCACAGCCATACCTGTCTCCACGCTCCTCTGGATACTGCTGCTGCCGGCTTTACTTACCTTCTTCCCCGTTGATGTCTCTGTGGCGAAACGCAGAGAAACAGTGATGACCCAATGTCTAACCAGGACTCCCATTAGTTACCAGGCCTCTCACCAAAACTGAGCCAGTACACAGTGAAAATGGGTGAAATCAAACCTCTTCTTTAAAATTCAAGCCTGATAAACTCGAAAGTTTATTCCATGCAAAAATCACATCTCATGATGACCTCACCAACATCTCGAGGAATTTGAATGCAAACTAAGAAATACGTTTTGCAGCTGAGAAAACGTGTCACATGGATCATCTGACCTTGAATTGCTTTTGGTGATGAGGTCACGAGAGAAAGATCAGGGAGGGAAAAAAAAATCTGCTTTAGTCATTCCACTCAGATCTTTATTATCTAACGAGGGTGTAAAAAGAAAAAGAAATCGAAAAGGGTTGAGGAAACCAGACAGCTTAAACCCAAATATAAAGGAAGTGTTCAGCACATTTTCAAAGCCTTACATTGTTTTCTTTAAACCCAAGTTGAATTTTTGATCTAAAATGCAATCACAGCTTTTGAACAATGGTATTTAAATGATATAAGGCTTGCTGTTGAGCTGAATCCACCTTTAAACAAAAAGGTGACGGGAGGAGTAAGGATGCGTGCCAGAGACAGAGTTCAGGAAGGGCTCATCTGGAAACTGATTTCTAACTCAGCTTATATTTGTGCTCATTCACTCTGTAGCTACATGTCTGCCTGGGTTTGTTTTGTTGTGTTGGTGTCAGTTACATGTCAGCTGTGATGTTTTATCAATAACTTATCAATAATAAAATTTAAAAGTGATGTCTAACTGTTGCTTCAAAGTGTATGTATCTGTTTAAATGTTCATCAGAATGTGGCGACTCACTCTGTTCCTGAGCACAACTAACTGACTAACTAATGGCAACATGTTGCATCTACTGTGATTGACCTCCTTCCTTTTGCTTTACCTTTCTGTCTGTCCGCCGCCTTACCCGCCGCTTCTGAAATAACACACAACAACAACAAGACCAATGAACAACAACAATCGGACATATTATTTCAGGGTTTGCTGGTCATGATCAATAAGCTTCATGTACACATCTGTACATCATACAAGTGAACACATTGATGGTTTTAGTGCATTAAAATATATATTTATCATAGAATTTTTTGGTATGAAGATATATCTCCATCTCTATTTTCTGCCATTTATCTTTAGTCGGGTCGTGGAGGCAACCAGTCCAGGAGAGAAACCCAGACCATACCCAGGTGTTTTCAGGCCCAAGAAAATACATAATCTCTCCAGCGAGCCCTGGATCTTTCCCGAGGCCTCCTACCACATCTAAAGGGAGGCGTCCAGGAGGCATCCTAATCAGATGAACCACCTCAACTGACTCCTTTCGATGTGGAGGAGCAACAGCTCAACTTAAAGCTCCCCCGGATGACGGAGCTCCTCACTGAATCTCTAAGGCTGGAGGAAGCTCATTTTGGCCACTTGTATCAGGTATCTGATTCATGATCCACTCCTCAGGGTTGGAACGTAGACAGACCAGTAAATCGAGAGCTTTGCATTTTGACTCAGCTCTTGTTTCACCACGACTGACTGGAGCAACCCCCTCTTTACTGAAGACAAGGCTCTAATCCATCGATCCATCCCTCGCTCCATCCTACCATCACTCGTGAACAAGACAACCAGATATCTAAACTCCTGCACTTTAGGCAGAGTCCTCCCTGACCCAGAAGGGCAGGGATTAGAGGAGCATCAGGGCAGAGCTACGACGCCCTTTTTTGGTTTTCCGACACCTTCTTTCAGTTGGCGATGCCTCAGGATGCCCTATGGGCACCGTGCTGATTTATGGGTTCACCAAGGGTTGTTTTTTTTTTACACAAGTTAAATTTTATAAACTTCATAAGCAGCATGCTGGTGACCATAACTATTTTATGGAACCAGAAGAAGACACATAAAAAGTCATCTGCACTAGCTTGGATAGAGGAGGTAGGTAGCAATGTTACAGCTTCAGTAGCTGCTGTTGTGTTGTTTTCAATATTTCCGCTCCCCATCTGGCCATAATGTGTCAACGCCCTCTTCCAAATCTATACATAAAAGTCTGTGAAGGGGGCATTTCATCCTAAAGATCAAGATTAAATATGTTTAACCTTTAAATGAACCTAGAACATCTACATAGTAATGTCTAAAGAGATTATTCTAAAAAGGTTTAGTAAACTCTGAGTTTATCCATAAATTTAGGGTGAATTTAACCAGGGTGTAGACACTCTGAGCTTTTGGTTCCGCAAAGGCTGATTACACTGAAGTTAAATAACTCAGACTAGCTTAGGGGCGGCTGTGGCAGAGTGGTTAGGGGAGTCGTCCTGGAACCGGAAGGTCACTGGTTCGATCCCCCATCCAGCTGTCCAGTTGTTGTGTCCTTGGGCAAGATACTTAACCCCAATGCCTCTGATGTGTCCCATCAGTGTAGGAATGTGATTGGCACTGATTAGTCTCCATAGATAATTGACTATGTTAGCTTTATAGGAGATCAAATTGTAGTGTGAAGCGCTTTGAGTATCCTGGTTGGGTAGAAAGGCGCTATACAAGTACATTCCATTGACCATTTAGCTTAACTTTGAGTTAAGTGTGGTCATGTGTGCTCTAAAACATTCATTTACCACAGAAAAACAAAACAAACAAACATCTCACTGTTGACAAACAACAACTCTATGTGGTATTTCCTGCACAGAAACAAAGTTTTAACATGTCTTATAAACTCTGAGAAGTACTATGTGTATGACTGACTAAATGTGAAATAAACAGAGGTGGGCAGTAATGAAAAACATTTGCCCACTGTATTTCCTTACAGATTTGGAGAACTTGTACTTTACTTGAGTAGCCTTTTTATTTGACTTTTTACTTTTCCTCCACTACATTTTAACAATAAAAATCATACTTTTTACTCCACTGAATTCCTCTAAAGGCTTTAGATACTAGTTACGTTTTGGCCATGTTTGTATAGTTTACATTTATTTTGTTCCAACAACACACTAAAATTACACATTACACCCTTATACAGTAGGTGGCAGTATGCAGCTTTAAACTGGTTGCAAGGAGAAAAATAATTTTTGTCCTACTTGTGCTGCCCTATTGGTGCACTGGTTATAGATGCTAATGTGCTAAAGCAATGCTAAAGAAATACTAAAGAACAACTTGACAAGATGCTCAACATTCCTCATTTTAATGAAGTAGTAACTGCATGCTTTTTCGTGTAAAGGATATAGTATTACGGCTTTAATTTTAGAATATTACGACTTTATCATAATATTGACTTTAATCTCATAATATTATGACTTTATTCTCAAAATATTATGATTTTAATGTCGTAATATTATGACTTTATTCTTGTAAGTAAAAAAATATATAAAAGATCTCATTGTGTGGCCCGAACACTCCGTCGTACATTTCAGACCCAAGTTAGCGCATTTTAGACCTTTAGTCCTTGAAGTGGTGCTGATGTAGACTAAATGAGCTGATAGTTCTTATAAAAGGGGTGTAATCAAGAAGATATAGATTTTAGTGGGGCGGAGGGTAGATGTTTACCTTCCAATCAGAGTGTCGTTGGTTCAAATCCCTGCTGTCGTTGTGTCCCTGGGCAAGATACTTAAACCAACAACTGAATAATGCATGTAATTGTAAAGCATCTTTGAGCATCTGGAAAAGTGCTTTATAGGACTAATGCATTATTACTATTATTATTATTATATATTTGGAGTTACTGATCTGTCCAATAGAGCAGAAAATCTTCCCAATTATTCTCGACTACACTCAAATGAAATGCATTGTTTAAAAGTACTTTAACTTCATAATTTGACAGAGATACTTTTAGTTTTATTAGAGTAATGTTTGACCAGTAGGATCAGTACTTTGACTTCAGTAAGGAGTACTTTGTCCACCACTGGAAATAAATAGTACAGAAATACCATTACAAGTAAAAGTAAGATAGTTTTAACCTATGTTGCGCTGTAGTGAGGAGCTGCTCTCACTGTCCCACTTACCATTAGGGAATTCCCACTAGAGGGGCATTTTAGTTTAAATTTACGACTTGTAAGTGGGAAAGTCCCACTCCCCAGTACAACTAGGCTGTGTTTCACATTTTCTTTAAAAATAAATGTGAAAGTGGCTTCACCTTTACTCAAATGACTTGAATGGAAATTGTTGACTTGTTTTTGAGTGTGCACTCTAAAAGGTGTAGTTTATGGTAAATGTTGGCTTTATAGCAGCATACACTTATTTTAAGATATTAATACACTTTTTAAGCTCTCCTTAGCCCATGAAATGTGGTGACAGGCCACGTCTGGCCCACGGGCCTTGAGTTTGAAAGATATACTCTAGGGTTTATGTTCCAAAAAGAGAGGAAAGTGAAACTTTAGAGTTGATCTAAACTCAGGGTTAGTAACTCAAAGTTTTCACAGACCAAGTAAAGTTCCCATCTGCTGCATGGACCCTATAAAACATGGCAGGAGAATTTCCTGCAACCTAAAACAGCTTCATGTCTTTTAGGAAATCAACCTGCACACTCGGAGAGAAGACCACACTGAAAGGAAAACTCATAAGTTGCTGCAGACGTTTAGTAAACTTGGTGAGTTGAATTGAGGAAGCTGAATCTCATTTGAGGAGAGAGGAGTCAAAACATCTCCAATAATTATAACAGAAGTCCTTCAGTTCAACTTGCTTGAATTCATGAAATTAATCTCTTTTTTTTTGCAAAAAGAAACTCCTACTTACCCCTACCTAACCCACAGCTCAGATTAAAAAAATCTGTGGATAGAATAAAATGAAATAGAATAGAATTATCGAGGCCATCTGCTTGAAAGTTGGTAAAATCTGCCAAACACTTAAACTTTTAACCAGATGAGGGCAGTGTTGTGCTGCCTTTACAGCTTTGTAATATGTAATTTTTCTAAATAAAATAAAATTAACTTGCAAAACAGTTTTACTGATAAAAACAATACATGTAAAAGTTGAAATACTTAAAGGTTAGACATACCCAGAGGGAGCTGAAACCTCACTGACCCTTAAACATTCCTTTATGTCCTGTGTGTGCTGGGGGGTACTACAGTTTGTCTAAATTGTTCAGAGACTCTAATTAAGATTTAATAAGAGTTTTCTTTAACAGTGGTTTTCTCTTTGCCACCCTCCAAAAAAATCAGACCAATGAAGAACTCAAGTAGTTAATTTAATTTTGCATCACACAGTTATTTTAGCTGTGATAAAATCCCTTTAGTTGTGTTTCAGCATGGTCTGGAAGTATGGAGATAAATTGGGGCCATAAAAACAATTGAAATTGAAAAACGTCATTTTAACACCTATAGAGTTGAATTTAACTCTGTTTCAGATAATATTTGGTTGCATTCAAAATCAGTGTAAAAACTTTTCAGAGTTAATTTTACTCATTTTAGTGTCAAAATCAACAATGAAACAAATAAAATGATTTAACGTTATAGTTTGTTTACACACTGCAGAGTAAGAATGTTATTTTTATGGAGTTATTTTACACTAAATCTACTTTAAAAAATACACTTTATTGTGTAATACTATCATTTTTTCCCTTTTTTCACAGAGAGTAATAAAAATAAAAGAATACAAAAACTAGAATCTGACATGTAGTTTTGTACGGAGCCCACAAGGTGACATGAGAGTTTTTTTTCTTTGCGTTCCCACGCAATAGTATTGCATTACCTCGCAAAACCTTTTGAATTCTCTTGTAAAAGTCATTTATCACTGTTGTTGCTGCTGGTTTATTAACAAATTCCCATGTTCACCATTAGCGAGTTAGCCTACTACTTTAATTCAGCTTCAGAATGAA
>JAUBOC010000089.1:6346484-6369927 GCA_032275365.1 Anablepsoides cearensis
ATATACAAAACAAACTTTTGCGTGGGAACGCAAAACAATTTTGCGAGGTAACGCAAAAGGTTTTGCGAGGTAACGCACAGATATTGTGAGGTAACGCACAGATATTGTGAGGGAACGCAAAAGTATTGTGAGGGAACGCAATACTGTTGCGTGGAAATGCAAAAGAAAAAAAATCCCCCCATGTCGCCTCGCGGGCTCCGTAGTTTTGAGCTTATTTTACGGTCCCAAATCTTTTTTCTTTTTGTTTTAATTTTTTTCCAGTTTCAAATCTTTTTTTTTATTTCAATTTAAAATCATCTTTTATTCATTTTAATAATATTTTTCTTTCATTTAAATTATTATTATTATTTTTTAAACTTATGGCCACATTTAGCTCCATACAGAAGTGCTATATACTGTATAGCTGCAGATTTGTGTTGGAGGTAAACTTTGGTACAGTATGAGAGGAAGTGAAACAGTTTTCAATGTAATTTAGTGATTAATGAAGAAACACTGATCTTTGGGTGTTTGCTGACCCCTCCTCTCTTTAAAGTGAGGATTTTCTCAGACTTCCACTCAGTCTCCTCTCTGACCTGTCTGGCTGAGCTGTGAGGTACTCCGGCTCCGTCTTGACGGCAGGATGGCAACGACACGTTGGCTCAGGCTGGAGCGCCGCTTCTTGATCCCGCTCCCCAAACTCCCGAGCGCCGTGTCCGACTGGCTGCCGTCGGCGTGCTCCATGCCGTAGATCTCCCCGCTCACGCTGGTGCTCTTCATCATATGGCGGCCCGACGCACGCATCGCTCGGCTGAGGGGTCACGGTTGAAAAAACATTAGTAACTCGATGTTACAGAGAGGACATGTTGGACCGAGAAGTGGGGGGGTACCTAAAGCGTCCCCGGGGTCTCTCTGACTGGATGGACATGTAGCTGGTGCTACTGATGCGAGAGGCACTGCTGGTACGAGAGATGGCTGACACATCACTGACATCACTGTCTGAGGACTTATGGGATATATTTTCACTATTCCTCCTCTGGTCCTTATAGAGCTGCAGGAACCATAAACAAGACAGAATAAAAAGGGTCTCAGGTAAACACATGCTGTTACAATGAGAAAAACCAAATCAAATCTCTGTCTTTAATGTCTGTGTTGCATTAAATACAAACAGTCAGCCACCTCTCGTTTGTTCTTGAGGGCTCGGTCCAGGTCTTGTTGGCTGGAGGTGGGGGCAGCTGACATCCGGTTAGAATGAACCCTCATCTGGAGCTGACGAACGCGCTCCTCTGCTACCAGGGCTGCATGAGCAAAAAAAAAAAAAATAACATGAGCAAACGGATGATTAGCTTCCATTAGACAGAAGCTGAATGAGGACAAACACAAGACGCATGGAGCAGAATCTCCAAAACCCATCTAGAACCCAGCACACATAATGCTGATAAACCATAAATGACATACTGTATGTTGTGCTTAGACCAGGGGTCTTCAGCGTTTTTTAGTCCAAGACCCCCAAACTGATGCAGACAGAGCAAAGACCCCTATAGTGTGTACTCTCATTAGCTGACTGCTATCATTAAGAGCTGCAGTGTTGTAGGAATATTGCAAAAATAATTCTGAATGAAATACATTATTTTATGCCTCATGTTGAGTTCATGGTAGTATGCGTTTAAAGACAGAAATAAAAAAAAAATAGTAATTCACAACCCCCTGCAATAACCTGAGTGACCCCATCAGTGAAGACTTCTGGCTTAGACTGATCCCATTGATCAGGCTATAGATCTGTTCTGTACATATTTGAGTCAACATGTTTGTAAGCAAAATATTCCCTGGGCAGCTTTTTTTTTTTTTTTTACGTAATCACTGAATGTTAGTTAGTTAGTTTAGTTTATTCATTTCTTTAAAAACAACAACATAAATTCAACAAACAACAAAAATACAAATCATAAATTAAATGAAAGGTAGAAGAAGAAAAAAAAATCTTATTATATCGGCCCCTTTTTCCTCAAATAAATAAATTCAATTGAAAATAATCTTCAGTTTACAAAAAAAAGGAAAAACAAAAGAAAAATAATAAAGGTTTAACCCCTTGAACAACAATTCATATATTTACATATTTTTCTAACAAATTAACCTTTATAATTCTCTTAAATATACACACTGATCTGGCATTTTTAATGTCATCTTCCAGATTATTCCATAATCTTATACCCCGGACTGAATGTGCATCTGCTACTGACATCCTAACTTTTGTTAAGCTGTGAACCTGAAACCCTGAGTTCTTTTAAATCGAGGTTGAAAACTTAATTAGTTAGAGTTGGCCTTGACTGTTTAAAACATTAACTATAACATCATTAATTTCAGTCTGTGGCCCAACTTTTCTTTCTTTTTCTTTATTATCCTAATAAATAAATAAATAAATAAATAAATAAATAAATAAATAAATAAATAAATAAATAAATATATATTTTTTTAATGTATGTAAAGCACTTTGAATTATCTTGTTACTAAAATGTGCCATATAAATGAACTTATTTTGCCTTTTGGATTTTGGAGTCAACCAACGACGTCATCACAGTTGCTACAACAAACTGACATCGATTTTACAGATTTTAAGCTGAAATGTGCTCGTGTTTGGGATTATTTCACTCCATGTACTTGAAGAACTAAACATTGTGCACTCACTTTGTTTAAAACTTTGGAGCAATGCTGTATGCCTGTCATCAAAACTGACCGTAGATCATTGGATGTATTTTTGAGAAAATCTCAGAAACTAGTCACTGCATGTTGAACAGATCAACTTTTGCAACCAATCCAATTTAAGATGGCCACCACAACTAATCAACCTTAGCCAACACAAAAATGTCTGCTTCAATCAAATTAAGACATATTGGGATAAATGTTGATACTGGTAGTAGCTGAGTGACTCCTAACTCACAACACACTAATGTTGCATGAGATCATGCATTGCATTATTTCAAAGTTTGACAAAAACAACTAGAACTTTGGCCGCTCTCATCATAAAATTATATAAGTTTAAGACCATGTTCTTATTTTACTTAATTTATCAAGACGTAAAGCAGGTATGTGAAACTCTGCTAAGGAGGCCATAATTCCAAACTTGGTTTGAGCCAAGGGCTTATCTCAGTATTTATTGAAAAAAATACAGTTTTTTAAATGTTATCCATTTTCATTATTTTATTCTTACAGAAATTTGTATTCCTTTTTCCTAATTGTATTTTATGTAGCATCTAGAACATTTATACCCTTACAAATGAAGAAAAGGTTACATTTAGAAACACATATCGTTAGCATTTATTTCTCAGGGCTTACACCCTACTCACTATTATTTTATTTACTATTTATTAGAGATAGAGAACCCAGCAAATCAGTTTAAAAAAGAACGCCTTTACTAAATGTCCAGTTATTTGACTTTAAAAATAGAAGAGAATACAGAATTAAAGTCAACTACTGTGGAGAAAAACAAAAAGAGAAACAATAATAGTATTTTAAAATTGAAATATTAGCTTTGTGGCCAGACAAAATGTTAACGAGGTCCGGATTTGGCCCGCGGGCCTTGAGTTTGACATGTAACCTAAATAATTATAATTAAACAGTTTTTACCCTTTCAGATCTATTTTCACTTGTACTGATCCTGTAATGAGATAAACTAATTGGATTATCACTAACAATAAATAATTCTATTTTACACCATGTCTGTTTTATATAATCAATTAAAACCCAGTAAATAAAAAAAAAAAAACTCAAATCATTTTTTTTTTTTTTCACAGTTGTCAGAGTGGATTGATGAGCTGATCACCGTCTTTTATTCAGGAACAATCATCTGTCCTCCTACCTTGTTCTACAGTACTGGTCTGGGGGGGAAGCTGGGGGAGCTGCCTCACTCTGCGTGCCGCCGCAGACGCCGCCGCACCGCCTTGCAGGAGGCCCCTGACACAAACCAACGTGACAGTAAAGCAGACGGAGAGAACAGACACGGAGAATCAGCGCGAGGGAGACTAGAAGCAGAACTGGTGGAGAGAGGAAAGGTTAAGTGGACCGGGACATCTTTAACGGCTCCGGTTAACCTGTTCACAAAAAGTCATTTACAGTGTGTGAGAGGGGAAAAAAAAACATCTGAAAGTGCACAAAAAAAATCTCAGCAGAGACACAGCTATGAGCAAACAAAGCTGTTGTAAAAGTAAAATAAAAAAACAACAACACAATAGAGCCATCGGAAACATTCAGTGTTGAAATAAGACACCAGCATCAAAACAGTGAAGTGAAGCAATCAGCAGCTGGTTGGGGGGTGAGGGTGGGCGAGAGATCATGTAGCCAAACAGAGCAGCAAATCAAGATTTAAACAGTGAAACAACACAGGCTTCAAACACAACCCCATCATTTCCCCACATCTTCATTCTTTCTAACCCGGTCTCACAGAGATCCAAGAAAAGCCAATCAACCTGACATGACTGCAGTTTAAACAGCTCTGACATCATTTATCATTCAACTTAGATAAGTAACAAAAAACTACACACAGTGGATAATAATGTGTTTTTATTCCATTACAAAAAAAGTTAATATTTTTTATCAATTTTATTTTTTTATAGAAATTTTTTTCATATTTGTCATTATATTGACAAGCAAGTGTATTTTCAGAGTAAGGCAAAGGACTATAAAACAAATCTGTTCAGGTATTTTTTTGATTTTGATGAGGATTAAGCGGTTTACCAGACCACATTTAGCAAAACAAACATTAAATAATTAAATGACTGTATTATTTCAGCAATGCAGAAGCAACACCTTCTATTACAAAAACAAACAACCAAAAAATTAAAACCACACTGCAGCAACCCACGGCGTGATGCAACAAACACATCCACAGTCTCAGCTTTTTCCACAAGTTTAAACGGATCTGAATCTCCACTCATTCATACGCAGCGTCCCCACTCTGACGCACGAACGCTCACAAAAACGCACAATGTGTCGGCAGGCAAAACTCTGAACGTAAACAGCAGGAAATAAATGGTGATGCAAAAATAATGAGACATTAGTGAAAGCTTAAGCTCAACTGGAACATCAAGATTAGCTGGTTTTGTTGAGGCTTCAATTGTGAACCACAACATAAAGTCCACTCTGACCGTTTTAGACAAACATTATACTCTGTTTTCTACATCATGTCTGAGTAAATACACTTAGACACAACATGATCAAAACTACAGCCTTGTTTGCTTTTTTAAAAGGCTCCACCATCATGAACAACAGTGATGATAAAATGTCCATAAACACTATATACATGTGAACTGCTCTAAACTCTAAATTGTATATATATATTTTGTTCTAATGATCAAAAACCTGATTGCGCTTTTACTAACTGTACTGAGCATTTTGAACTAATTTATTATGTTTATTTCTTTTCTGTGTTTTATTTCTTGCTTTTTTCCAGTGTTTCTTTATTCCCTGTCAGTTTTGTTTTCCTGTCTCTGCTCTGGCTCCGCCCACACAGTATGGTCCCTTTATATTCTGTCTCCAGTCCTCTGTGTCAGTCTGGTTGTCTCCACTTTAGTTTCCCAGAGCTTCTGTTTATGAATATTTTATGCTGCCACAACAGCCTTCTTTGAGTTTTTTTGTGTATGCTCCCTGGGTTTTTTCCTGTACACAACCTGACACTAATATGTTAAACGTTCCAAAACTTATCATTCAGCAGAGATAAATTTTAAGATGTTGCCTTTTAATGGTTTTTGATAATGACAAGCCAGCTTATACATCCTCCAAAACAAACCTGGTCAAACCAGCAGCTATATAAAAACAACAAACAGGAGTGACAAACAAAAATCACTCATTTACTTTCTTTCAAAGCTGCTGTACACTTTTGTTATCTTCTACAGTCTTGATAAAAAATTTATTTTTTGTTGAACTTTGGCAGCTTTCTGAACAGTTTTTGTTCAGTCCCTGTGTTTGAACTTGTGACAGCTTCACAAGTACTAAGAAAGAAAACTTCTCAGCACAAGATTACATTTTTATGTCCCTTCAACTGTTGTGTTTGGATTTCTTGAGAATGCAACAAAGTAAAATGTATATAATTATTTGTTCCTGTGACAAAAGTGCCTAAAGATTCTTTGCTGAATTTTCAGTTATGCATAAACAAAATATGGCTCATTGCTCATGCTTAGGAGCCTTTTAATGCTTAAGCAATGCACGGGGTGTGATCACTGGTGACATTAACAAGGATGTAGCCTTTCTTTGGGATAGGTACCAGCACCCCAAGACACGGAACAGGATCAAGTGAGTACAGAAAAAAGACAATACTGAGTATGATGATACTGAGTACAATGATATCCTCAAGATCCCATACACATACCCCATGATCCTGGGGTAGGTGTTGTCTGAGACATAGGATCCCCATGGCAAATTAGTGATTTCACATTGCTCAGTGAAGCAACATCTCAATAAACAGTCTGAACTACTGAAAAACAAAAAATCTTGGGGACATTTGGGTAAAGAGAAGGGCAGAAGTTTTGACTGATCACTTCCCGTTGAGTCAAATACAGTGATGTGTAAGACCACTGGACAGAGCTGGTAAAGATAAATAAACAGTGCACTGAACTGGAACTGATAAAGGGCTTTGTTTATCAGTTCTTGAACTCAAAAGTCTGCAAAAATACCACAAGTCCTAAGGAGGACTGGGGACATGGAATACATATGGGCCAGACTTAAGTCCTCCATTGAAGATGTAGTGTTAGGAAACTGTTAGATAGTTGACAAGAACCAGAAGACCCATTGGCTTGAATATCACAGAGGACTCTTACAGCAATTGACCAAAAAGGATGAAAACTTTACCAAAGGCAAAAACTAAAATTTGGATGTTGGAAAAATTTCTGCAGGCAACAGACAAAGACTTTTGGTTGGCCTCAGAGATGGTCTGAAAACCATTTGGCACCTTAAAAAAAGAAAAAGGCAGGGCCCATCCCAGGCTGTGCTTTTTGAAAGGAACTCCTGACCTGGACTGGGGCCATTTCCAAGAGTTTGAAGGAACACTTTGAAGATGTCCTCACATTGACCACCGTATCCAAAGAAAAGTCTGATGAGTCAGGGGAAAAGCAAATTCGTTACACTGAGATAGGGTTGCTGATGTAGTAAAAATCTTCCCAGTGGCAGGGTGCCAAAAGGGGACAAAATAAAAGCTCTGGACTCTGTGAGGCTGTTGTGGCTGGCACGCCTCTTTATGGGCTTTGACAGAAACAACACCTGTGAACTGACAAACTGGGGTGGTGGCTTCAATTCAAAAAAGAAAGAAAAACGGATGAGGGCACTGAGTGTGTTCCAGCTGTGGGGGATCACTCTGCTCAGTCTCCCTTAGAAAAGTTTACTCCAGACTTGTAGAAGGGAGATTTCAACTCATTATCAAACCTTGGATAAAGAGGAGAAGTGTGGCTTTTGTCAAGGTCATGGTAATGGTGGAGCTCATGGGAGTTAATTGTCCAAACCATGTCCTTATAGACCAGGAGGACGCTTATAACTGTCTCCCTTAAGGGATTTTGTCTGGGGTACAGGAAAGTCAGAACTTAAATAGGAAACATTCTAACATTATTAAGTTGCATTAGTTTGCCGGCTAGCTAAACAACTCAAACAATTTTCAAAACCATACAATAAACCTGATCTAACAATAAATTATTTTATTACTTTCGTTATTTCCTTATTCATTCTGCATAGCTAGAGTAAGGTGTATATATCTGTTTATATCTGAATAGTTGTCAAAATGAAGCAACCTGTGCAAAATTCTTTGCGAAATCTGAGGAAGCTGTTTTTTTTTTCCTCTAAATTGGACTTGGAGAAGCAAGTTGGACCTGTTTTTGTTTGTGCTGAATCCACAGTACACTTCTTACCTGCCGCTGTCAGACCGCTTCCTGACAAGAGTCTGACACTCTGGGCTTTCCAGAATCCGAGGCTGCCTGGAGAATGGTGCATATGAGCAAAGGGAACAGCACAAAACAGAATCAACAAATGAATGGATGGATGTGAGCTGGATGATGGAGGATAAATCAGTTTGATTAGGAAAAGCCTGACTCTGTCATGGGCTGAAAAACTTTATGTTGTGAAAAAGAAGGCCTGCTGTGATGGAGTGTATGTTGGTGACAGCAATGAGATGTGCCATACACTCATGTGTCATCTGTAACTGAGCCTGTGTAGATGTGTGTTTGAGCACAAAAGTGTGAGTGTACCTCTTCGTACTGAGGTGAATTAAAGTCTCTTGAGAGATAAGTAGCATCCATATTCTCCATTCATGGACGTAAAGATGACAAGGATGATGAATGCACCAACCGCACACACAAAAACAGTCTCACTCATTACGTGAATTATGAACATCACATCGTCTCTGAGCACCAGGTCTTAAAGAAATGCAACATAATCTCAAAGAGAGAGAGAGCAGGCGAGAAAACAGAAGCTGCAGAATCTCAGAACAAAGTGTGGACTGCAAGAAGTTAAGGCAGCAGGAAGACAACGTGGCCAGTAAGGACTACTTTAAGAGGTAAGTGACACAAGCCTCAAAAGGAAAGTCACAAAAGAAGAACAGGAAGTCAGGAAAGAACTAAAACAACAATAGTCACAACTAAAGTTAGCTGCTGCTAATCTAACTACAAACTGAAAAACACAACCATCACAGCCACTACACTTTTATCAGAACAGAGTTGAGGATTTTACTGCACATTAAGTTCTAGCCGCTCACAGAAGTATCAGCACGCAGCAAAGAAGGAAGAGCAAAGATCACGTAGAGCTTGACATCTGCCTGAACCTTATTAAGGCCTCTGGACCATAAAGATGAATGTTGGCTTTTTACAGAATGTAATTACATTTACCGTATTTTCCGGACTATAAGTTGCACTTTTTTTCATAGTTTGGCTGGTCCTGCGACTTATATTCCCAAGCAACTTTTTAATGTTTTTTTCTACATCATGATACATTTTTACCTCCGCCAAGGGAGGAGGTAATGTTTTCGGTCACGTATGTCTGTCGTTCTTCTATCTGTCTGTGGACTAAATTACTGAAAGACTTGAGGACGGATTGTCATGGAATTTTTACCACATGTGGGTATCGGTCAAAGGAACACACCATTACATTTTGGTTATGACCCGGATCACGATGCGGATACAGGAATTTTTCTTTTAATTCGAGGCTGTAACATTACATCAGACGCACGAGTGAAACCGAAAGTAAAGAATGAAACAGAAAGTAAAGTCGCAAACTCGCTGGGACACATCTACTATCGGGACAGTTGTGATTATTCTGTTATCAACTAGTATTGCCGATGTTACTGCTGTCTGGAGACGTAGAAAAAGAAATGTGATTCTCTTCCTGTTACGGGAATAAGACACAGACGGGGGGTGGGGGGGGGGCACCGAAGATGGACAAACCGTTAAAAACTCATAAAAGGGGATAAAACAGACATTTTGCACGGTGAAATCTGACTGATGAAAACTTTGGAGCTTAATTTGGGACCAGTTGTGGATGAATAACATCAGGTGACGAGTCTCTAACTTTTTTTCTCTCCTTTTGCGCATGAACTCAGGATGAAATTGGCGGAGGTATGCACTCTCTGAGTGCTTCTAGTTTAACTGTTGTGTTTAGTTCATACTGACTGACATGAATCAAGGAGTAAACATTACAGTCTGCAGCTGTGAGAGGGCATTCTGGGCTTGTGAGAATTACAGTATATGTTGTTCCTGTAACCTATTGGTTAAAATAATGAACAGCAGAAAGAACATTTGGAGTGAGTGAGAAACTTCTGAGGGACTGGGGAAAACCAGAGGTTAAAGATATGAAGAATGTTAATCGTGTAATGTGGAATAGGATTGAGGAACCATCGTTAACTCGCTTGTTGGAATGCACTGTGCCCGGCTGGTTGTGCTTGCATTGAGCAAAGCCGCCTCGCTGTAGGTGCCGGCAGGGATAAAAATAATTAAAGTGTACAAACTTTATTTTGTTATATTTGCGACACAACTATAATGGAATACACCAAACTCGAAGGAAAGGCGGACAGAAAACTAATAACGGTAGCTAATGTTAGCTTGTTGTTGGTACCATAGATTGTTTTTTGGTATCATGCTGCAGATGTTGTTTAGTTGAACTTGTACAAAAAACAAAACAAAACAAAAAATGTTACCCTCATTGCAAACAATTCACATAATGTTATTCTCATCTGTGATCAACTGTATATGGTAAAGGCTATTTGGCATCCCAGGAGCTATGTTCTGTGTGTTGTGTTATAAATGTCTGATCTGGAGTGATTAGTCAGATGTGACTTACACTCCGACATGACATATGTTTTCCTCTTTATGACACATTTTTTGACTAATGCAACTTATAGTTTGGAAAATATGGTATTTTACAGGTCTGTCTTGTACTGGAGACTACCTGTCTCAATGAAATTACCAGTCTAGATAAAAGTAAATAAATAAAAAATTGTGCTTCCAAAAGTTTTAATAAAAATGAAAAAAGATAATTGTGAGAAAAAGTTTTTTGTCCTCTCACTTTAAGAGCAATTCATTCTTTATTACATCGGGTTTAAATTTAAAGGCACAAGTCAAGCTCCAATAGTAAGCAGTTTCAGAGAGGAGAGGGGGGTCCACAACAGGGTACCTGTCATCTTCAGGGGAAGCATGTTGGATAAGAATCCGGGGACTTGCCGGACGTCGTCGAGGCAGGGAATGGGACAAAGGCTTTCTATGTGTACACATACAAAAAAGGTCACCTATGTCACAGACTCAGTGGGAAAGGTCAGTAAAATGTTCATTTATTCAGACCCTTCAGAGGCAACAGGACAAGCACTAAACACAATCCTAACCGACTGAGGGAAGTAATAAAATCACAAAAATTACCATGTTATGCAAAATTATCTAAAATAGTTTTTCTACATTCAAGGAAGATACTTTTTGTGCTTTGTTTGATTTTAAAAAAAGTTCTACAATGTGTTGCTTTGCTGCCGTAATAAACCGAAACTAAAAGCCTTGAAGGTTTCCACTATGAGGTAAATGTTAAAACTAAGATGAGCATGAACAGGATGAATGATGGAGTGATCCAGTCTTTCAGAGTTCCTTTAAAAAAATATTGTGACAAGACAGAATTGAAAAAACAAAAAAAAATGTTACTGTGGTACCTTGATGTTATAGGGTCTAGTTTTTGTTGGGATAGTTAAGATCTGTAGCTAGCTCAGTTAAAGGACGTGTTGAAAGGTGTACAATAATTCATATTTATTCATAGTTGATAGAGGATTTATGTAGATAAAAATAAGTGATGCAAATAGCTTGTATTTCATCGAATGCCATCTAGATATTAAGGTATTGGAAACACAATTTGGCACATTATTTCCTAAGTCTAACAAATTGAAACTACGAGTGCAGTTAACCATACTTATTTAAAATACTCTAAATCTTTGAACCTCAAAGGTAAGGTTAAGGGAAAGTGCAGGGGTTTCAAATGGCAGTGGCGAACTGTCAGGGCCTTCAAAGAATTCAGTGAAGTATACAATAATGAAATATCTGAATTTGAATAATTATTATTTTTTAAAGGGGCAATATCATGTAGTCATCATTCCCTCAACAAAAGCATACAGAGTGTTGCTTTGACTCATTCATGCATGTTTGAGAAATCCTGTAATCTCCCGAGGCAGTCATCCAGGAGTACAAAAACGGCTGTTTGGTCCTAGAACAGGGGTGGGCAATCCTGGTCCTCGAGGGCCCCAGTCCTGCATGTTTTACTTGTTTCTCTCCTCCAACACACCTGATTTGAATGAATGGGTGATTATCAGGCTTCTGTAAAAATTGTAAGGGGTAATTGAGTGACTGAAGCAGGGAAAAGCGTAAAACATGCAGGGCTGCGGCCCTCAAGGACCAGGATTGCCCACTCCTGTCCTAGAACCTCCTTTTAGGTGCAGTTCCTCCTCTGGGCTGTGTCTCCAAACTGAGCTTCCCCATCACAGAGCACACCTCCCCTGCGACTCCTGCAGGCTATTGGCAGCAATAACTAGTAAACACCCAGTGAAACAGCGTGGGCATATCCGCTGAGCTCATAATACTTTGCAGTCCAGTCCTTTTTGGATTAATAAATGCCTTAGAGGAAAAAGGATTTTTGGGTTCCATGATGACACCGTTCTTAAGAAATGGTTTGATTTCATTTTTGAAGTAACCCTCCAACGAAAAAAAAATTGTTTACATATTTGTGCAAGATGCTAATATGCCATGTGTGGATGATAACTTTCTAAACAAAAGTAATATTGGCCTTTAAAATCCATGGCTTCCATGTCTATAATAAACAATACACCAATATATGTTTATTTTTCCTGTCCAAATGTTACATTATATTGTAATTTTGTGTTGAGAAAACAATATCTTGTATCTTTTTGTAGCCTGTGGTCTCTCATCTGTACAAGATATTCTGTATCCATATTACAATCTTCTTGACTATTACGACAAAATAAAGTAAAGCAAACTGGTAGTTTGTCAGGCTTTGTGGCTACGTTACATGGAAGGCTAAGCTAACGTTGGTTCTTTGCCTTCAGTTCCACTGAAAAGGGCAGAAACATGAACTTTGTATTTGGGTATACGTTTAGGTTTTGAGTGGCCTTTTTTAACAAACTCCTTGGTTAGCAACTGGGAATAAGGGATCAGGGGGGTTAGGTTAGGGGTTAGGGATTGGGCTTTGAATGAGTGCTGGTCTCATTGTCCCTTTGCCACTTTAAAACTCAGTTTTGGTCACTTTCTATCCATTCCCTTTAAACTTTCTACCCACCTGCTCTCACCCTTCTTGTACAGAAAGTACATTGGAACAAATTGACTTGAAGCCCTTTACTACTGTAGCCTATTTAATGAGCTATATTGTTCCTACAAACACACCTGTTGATTTTTGAAGGGCTGTGCTAATTATGCATGTTGCTATTCATGGGTCTTGATTGGGTTTCCTTTACTTTTTGTATCTGACATAAACACGAGGTTGCAGTTGATCCATTTTAGTGTAATTTTGGTGTAAAACATATCTATAGGGTCAATGATTGTACTTTAAGCTTTCCACCTATAAGACTGCCTTTGAAACTGCAACCAGTTTTATATATATGCATGCTTACTGTGTGCATGAGGTTTGGTAGGGTAACGAAGGCCTAGTCGTGATGGGCACACCTCGCCACTGCCAAATGGTGGTGTGGAATAGGTGATCAGGGGGAAATTCACTCAAAAATATATGCAGTTTGGGTGGAAATCATTCAGGAAAGAAATCTCTACAAAGACAAGGAGCAGCTGTGGACTAAAAGCTATGGGAGGACTACAGGAGGAAGGGTGGCAGCAGAGGCTGGTACCTTTCAGTCTCTGGTGAGGGGGCATGATTGTCTGGAGTCAGACAGTTGGTGCTAGCACTCCTAACCCTGTCCAGAGAGGGCTGCAGATCACTAGATGCACCACATCACAACATGCCATCCAATGGAGGAGGAGGAGGAGGAGAGGAAGAGGAGACAAGAGGAGACAACAGGAACAACACAAAGAGAAACAATGGACAAACAGAAAAAAGGTTTTTAAATAAAAGATTATTTGACATTCCATAAAACTTAATGCAAATCTGAAACTTAAACCGCTAGGATGGGAGTATGTGTTAAAGTGTGATGATCATCATGAGGATGAAGTAAGGCATCTGTCTAAACTCTTAACGCCAGGGATTGAACCTTTTTAGACTGAGACTGGTGTAAGATTGGTATATATTGAGTCTTAAATGCATTTTTGATACACACATTTATGCTTGAGATGTTTAGAATACTTTTATAATCCGTTTATTATATTGTGATAGAAATATGATGTGATTAACTTGTTGAAAGAACAAGGTCTGAAACAACACAGTCAAACATGTAATGTTTCTAAATCTGAGCTAAATCTGTGAACTTGGTCACCCAGATAAGAGAGGTCATAGCCCCTTCTTTAATGATGTCATTTCCTACTCAGTTCTGAAAAAATATTGTTAAAAATGACTGTATTGTGAAAAAACATGGTCAATCTCCAGTGACTTGATATGAGTATGTTGGACCAGCGTTGGAAGAGTTGTGGTGGTCCTTGCATGTGCAGTTGAACGCTCAAATCTGGCTTTGGGTCGGACTCCTGTGTATGATTCTGGCTCGAACTTTGAACCCAAATGGAATTCTTTTTCTGGTCGATGTCGAATCATCAAAACTTCCTTCAATTAGATGCTGGATTGATAAAATGTCCTTTTGGGTCATGCAGGGATTTTAGGGAAGCTATTAATCTGATTTTTTAATAATGTTAGGTATTTATATTGCATTATCAAATAATGACTAAAACAAAAAAAATTACATTTTACAAAAATCAAGATTTTATTTCTGCCTCTCTTTCGTTTATTTATTTGTCTGTTTCTAGAATTACCAATATGTTGGCCTGACTATAAAATGAAACAACCTAAAATGCTAAAAACATCAAATAAAACAGCTTGATCCTGTGAGGGGTTCTGGGTAGCTGGTGTCTGCAATGACTAATTATTATGGTAAGTACACAGGTACAAAACGGCAACTGGTAAGTACGAGGTGAGAATTTGACTTGGCCAAAGTAACAATTGTCCAGATGCCATCTGATTAGTAAATGCAGCTGGCTGCTAACATTTCTGCAGGGTTGAAGACAGAAGGAAGAATCATCTCAGTTTATCACAAGTTTTCTACAATAATGTCAGCTCTGCTTCTGTTTGTTCTCCTCTACCTTTGCTACATCAGATTGTTAATTGTAAGAAACGTCAGTGTTATTTAGTCCAGGATTTACTTCCTTCTGTACTTCAGCCTCTGCTCTGATGTATGTGGACAGTTGACATAATTTACATACAGAAAAATATGTTCTTGTTTTTTTGTATTTAACATAGTTTTTTATTAAAGTTCTGTCAATAAGCTGTAACACGACAGGTTTCACAGAAATGTTCTTATTGAAGGTATTCATTTCAATGCTGTTGCTATTTTTATATAACCTGGATATTAAATGTACTCCTCAACCCTAATTTAATTATTTTTACACTAAAGGAAAAAAGTCCATTGTTTGTGATCATCTATATTTGTGTGTTTTACCAATATACCACCTCACCAGTGAACCTTTGACTGGAGTGTGACACGAGCTCTATGTTGCCCCCACCATCTTTAGTCGCTTACCAGAGCTCACCTTTTGACATGCGAAAGAGTGGAACTATAGTCACAAACAAAGCATGCAAAATATTCTGCTGGGAGATACTTACGTGAAGGTAAGACAGCAAAAGTTGCAAAATTCTCCACCTAACGTTTGTATGTGTTGTTTTCTGAGTGTCTTTAACAGATCAATGGTTTTACTATGGTTGTGAAAAGGTCATACTGTCACAATAGACTGTCAAAAGGTCTCAGTATGCTCCAAATTGTGGGACAACTTGGTTTTGTTTTAGTGTCCTCTTGTGACATTACCTTTTTAACTTCTTCAATTTCATCAAGTTTGCGTAAAGAAAAACACAAAGAATGCAACACTGTTGACAGAAATCAAAAAAGGAAAATTTGTGTAGATCCTTGTACTCCCAAAACAAAAAAAAAAAGGATTTTTATATCATTCTTTCTATATGCAGCAACCTTGTATTACAACCATGGGAATAATTCTGGTTTACCTAAGCAGTGATGTTAAACAGATAGATTTCATGTTAATGAATGTGCTGAACTGAACATGTGGATGTAGAAGAAGATAGTTATGAGAGCTTATAATACAAACTTAACCTAACGCTAACTTCAGCAACTACAACACCCTGCTTTGAAGTCAATATGTGCCTTTAATCCTGAATAAACTTAGAACAATAAGGACATTGTGTTTAGTAGATTATTTCTTTGTTGTAACAATGCTTCTTGGCAATAAATCTTATACCGTTGAAAAGTCTGTTAATTTCCATTTTAAATTATGTCACATTTGTAAGGAACATGCATTTGTGGGATGAGCAGTAGAGCTGATAATGTGGGTTGTACACATGAAAAATCAGCCAAATCTCTGCTAAACAGTTTATTTTGCTGTTGCTATTGACCCTTGTTTTAAGCTTCTGGCACCTCCAGGTGCTGCCAATCAGGTGCCTCATCTATTGCCAAAAAGCATTGTTACAACAAAGAAATAATCTAACAAACACAAATTTCCTTACGTTTGGGGTAAATATACAAAAAAGGCAATGCGTTTAGGTTTTTATGCATCTACACTCAAGCATTGCTTTACCCTAATTGACAAAACAGTATGAAAAAAATGACAAGTTATCCCAAGCAAGTTCCTAAGTATTTTTATATCAGATGTTTTTTTTAAGGAGATCACTCTGCTAAGACAGCTGTTTTACCAAGACCTCAAGGACATTCAGTGTTGTAGCACAGTCCAAAGTTCAAGTCTTTTTTCAAATTATCTGCAGCTTTTAAAATGCTCAACATGAATACAATACTCTTGGTTTGAGTTGTACCCAACAACAATATGCTGTATTACTAAACCTAGTGTCCCTAGGGATGTGGGGCTTTAGGTTCTACCTAATATCCCATTTGCAATCATAGATAATCTTTTTTACATACAATAACTACAGGGGTTGGACAATGAAACTGAAACACCTGTCATTTTAGTGTGAGAAGTTTCATGGATAAATTGGACCAGCCTGGTGGCCAGTCTTCATTATTTGCACATTGCACCAGTAAGAGTAGAGTGTGAAGATTCAATTATCAGGGTAAGAGCACAGTTTTGCTCAAAATATTGCAATGCACACAACATTATGGGTGACAAACCAGAGTTCAAATACCACCAAGAAGGATGAACCACATCCAACAGGATTAACTGTGGACACAAGAGGAAGCTGTCTGAAAGGGATGATGGGTGCTAACCCTGATTGTATCCAAAACCATAAAACCATGGCTGCCCAAATCATGGCAGAATTAAATGTGCCTCAACTCTCCTGTTTCCACCAGAACTGTCCATCAGGAGCTCCACAGGGTCAATATACACAAATCTTGGGTTGTGGACAATGTGAAACATGCATTGTTCTCTGATGAGTCCACCTTTACTGTTTTCCCCACACGCAGGAGAGTTAGGGTGTGGAGAAGCCCCAAAGAAGAGTACCACCCAGACTGTTGCATGCCCAGAGTGAAGCATGGGGGTGGATCAGTGATGGTTTGGGCTGCCATATCATGGCATTCCCTTGGCCCAATACTTGTGCTAGATGGCCGTGTCACTGCCAAGGACTACCAAACCATTCTGGAGGACCATGTGCATCCAATGGTTCAAACATTGTATCCTGAAGGCAGTGCCATGTATCAGGATAACAATGCACCAATACACACAGCATGACTGGTGAACGATTAGTCTGATGAACATGAAAGTGAAGTTTAACATCTCCCATGGCCTGCACAGTCACCAGATCTAAACATTATTGAGCCACTTTGGGGTGTTTTGGAGGAGTGAGTCCGGAAATGTTTTCCTTCACCAGCATCACGCAGTGACCTGGTTACTATCCTGCAAGAAGAATGGCTTAAAATCCCCCTGACCACTGTGCAGGACTTGTATATGTCATTCCCAAGATGAATTGATGCTGTATTGGCCGCAAAAGGAGGCTCTGCACCATACTAATAGATTATTGTGGTCTAAAACCAGGTGTTTCAGTTTCATTTTGAACATGTTAGAAAGTATGTGAACATGTTAGAAAGGTGCAAACAATGTGAATCATCAAAAACCCTAAAAAAAGATATTTGAGACATTTTCTTAATAAAGGCAAACTGCAATTCAATTATATTATAACTTATATTGGGACCAACTATTGGGATGTTGGTCCCCTTCCAGGTCTAATTTTCAGAATCCAGTGTTTCTACAGCAGTGTTTTTCAACCCTGGTCCTCAAGGCATGTTTTAGATGTTCCCCTGCTTCAACACAGCTGATTTCAGTTGGTAACTAATTAGCAGGCTTATGATGAACTGCAATCATCTGAATCATGTGTGTCAAATCAGGGAGACCTCTAAAACATGCAGGGCAGTCTGCCTTGAGGACCAGGGTTGAAAAACACTTTTCTACAGTATGAACTGGTGATGGTTGTACCCGACTAGGTGACATAGCATGTGTGAACATCTAAGTTCATTTCCTCTGTATGCTTTCCCTCAGGGATTATTCTTCGGATCCATTATCTCTGCAGCACACACCATGTTCTTGGACCAGGTCAAGCACTTACATGGCTTCTCATGTCACTGCTACATGTGTTACCAAAC
Source organism: Anablepsoides cearensis (assembly GCA_032275365.1). Classification (NCBI taxonomy): domain Eukaryota; kingdom Metazoa; phylum Chordata; class Actinopteri; order Cyprinodontiformes; family Rivulidae; genus Anablepsoides; species Anablepsoides cearensis. The sequence continues at coordinate 6,364,711 of JAUBOC010000089.1, forward strand.
ACACTGCACACAGAAACCCAGTGAAGTCAAACAGAGTCTCAACTTGTCTTTTAAGGATTTCAAGACGCCTAAATAAAAACCTGCTTCTGTTAATCCACTCTACAGCTGTTCATCTCTGCCAACAAGTCCACAACACTCAATGACATAAACTGATGCTTTATAAATGATATCCCTGACAAAATTTACAGAAATCCTGCTGTCTTTTTCTCCTCGCCATTTCAAAGCTGTCTTTAATCGGGCACTTTAGATGATCTCTTTGTGTCACCTAGTGCTTCACACAAAACCTCTGAATCTCCAAACATGTATCATTAAAAAGATGTTCAATGAAAACGGATGCGTGACTACATTAGACCTTCACTGGCCACTGATTACTAACCTAATCAAGTTCAAATCTTTGTCACCAGAAGTGGGTTTGTTGAGTTGGAACCCAGCTCTCTAATTTCTGAAACTACATTTCTTTCTAAATCTTCTTCTGGTCTTAGCATCCATAAACAACCCAGTCACCATCTAGGCTGCTTTATGTTTGTGGCTCTATAAATGATCTAAAGTTGCCAGTTGGATGAGTAACCTCACTTCATTAATGTAGGTAAAACAGTGGACTATGAAATAGAAATATCTCCCCATTTCACTTTTGCTAATTTAAGTCATATTTAAAGACCTACCTGTTGGTCTCTGTGGATATCATTTACCAAAAGCAGCATCTTTAGAGGCAGAGTGTACCTGCATGTAATACATCTTCTACAGTGAGCACACATGCAGCAAACACAGGGGAGAAAAGGAAGGAAAGATTCTAAAAGGAAAGACAACATAAAGACAGATCTTACAAAACAAAAAGAGAGGCAACTTATCCAGTGATTTTATTTACTAGTTAGCTCATCTGAAGCAGAACTTGTTTAGTTTGATTCCATTTTTATGTTACAACACTAGCTGTATGATAACTTAAAGCAGGGGTGTCAAACCCAGTTACACAGGGGACCAAATACCACACTTGTTCTGAACTGAAAAAATGTTACACAACAAATTATACTTATAGAAATACTGATTACCTTTTCCAAATTATAACTAACGGATAAAGGGATTTTTTTTTATTATTCATTTATTTTGCTTTATTCTCTATGATTTTTTAATGTATTATTTCTTAATTAGGGCTGCTACGATTAGTCGATTAATTGACGACTAATCGACTATTAAAATAGTCGACGACTAATTTAGTAATCGATTAGTCTTTTTTTTTTTGTTTTTGTTTTTGAATCCAAACTGCTTTGAAACCTTCCACTGCCACATCTGCCTTTCTGTCTTTGACACACATGTGCAGTAGTGGTAACCAGGTTAGGTCGTGCACGTCACAAGACATGATACAGGAGACATGATACAGGAGACATGATACAGGGTACCTGACAACAGACTAAATAAATACAGGAATTTCAATTAGAAAATATTTTGATATTTATTTTTCATAAATTAGTCTTTATAATAATCAGCCAACAAAAACTTATCGTTAATGAATCAATAAAATTAATCTAATCGAATAATCGTAAAAATAATCATTAGATTAATTGAGAGAAAAATAATCGTTTAGGACAGCACTAATCTCAATAAAGCAAAAAACCTAAGCCGTAACCAAAAATGTAAGTATGTGACTTCAAAATAAGAAGATAATACAAAAAAGATAATTAAGGTTGATTGTCTGTTGTTCTTTCTACACCAAAATCCAAGATTTCTGAAAAATTCAAATACATTTTTTTTGTTCCATCATGAGAAGAATTCACTAAATCCAACAGCATGGAGAGAAGCTATAAAATGATTTTACATGTAAAGTGTTACCTTTAAGGCTGAAAGAAAAGTTAACTAGGGCCAGATTTGGCCCGCAGGCCTTATGTTTGACACGTGTAATGGAATTTTTCTGTATGTTATATTGATTGATGCCTTTCCATGGAGAGATCAAATCACTGGGTAAGCTTGTACAGGATAAACACACAGAACAGACCAAATGACAAAAATACAAACTACACATATGGGTTTATTCCTATTGTTCTCCTTTAAATTACACTCATCTATCAAACACATCTGTGTGCAGAGTTAAACCTTTTATCAGCTTTTACTGAAACACACAAATGTGTTTTGAAGACTTACCTCACTGATCGTGTGCTCAAACCTAATACCCATGTACATGTGAGTATGTGTGACACTGTCCTTTATAAAAAAAACTTTAATTATTGCAGCTTAAAATGAGCAGGATATAGAAACAGAGAAAACGTTTGACAATGACAGAACTGGTGTACTATCACTGGTCTGATTTATATCAAGTGTTATTTCAGTGAGTAGAAGACAAGTCAAGTTGTTGGAGAACCTCAATTTAAACACAATCCTGTAGTGTCCTCTAGTGGAGCTGAGGCAGAAGTGCTGCTGAACAGCCATGGGGTTCCATCATCTTACATTTATTCTGCATAAAATCTAACATCTAACGATAACATCTACTGTATTTATGTGTGTACAAAGCAATAAATTTAATCCCAAAGTGGAGGGGTCGTACAAATCAAAGCATATAAACAACATTAGTTGTTGTTTTTGTCACACTAAAGTGGGCAGAGGGAAAAAAACTTTTTTTTTTGGTAACACATTTGCGCGCTCATGAGTCCATCTTGCTAATTTTACAACTAGCTTGTGTTCTGAGAGCAGATTAGTGTGTGTCCCCAAATAATCTGTTTCCCAAGCAGAGGTGTGTATGAAATTTGGGGTAGCATTATACATGTGGATTAGATTATTTTATGCTTTTTTAATGTGAAAAAAAGGGGAGGTCGCATTAAAGTTGAAGTGAATAAATACCCTAATTTACTTTCCCAGAAATTCTAGAGCATGTTTCTATTTTATCACTCTTGAAACAGTTTTTCTTTCTTTTTTTCCCTAAAGATGACATTAGGATGCTACTGGACAAAAGACATGAAAATAAACCTCATCTGATACCAGAATGTAAACACGTCACGAGTGACCAGTTTACCTGGTGTGTAGACACTCGGCACTTTTGCCTCGCATTGATTGGTGGAGCATGATGACCTCACTGTGGTTACCATGGAGATGGATGACACATAGGGAAATCGACAACAGTCAAAACAGCAGAAGAGCAGAGGGAGAAGGGAGTAAATAGGAACGAGGAGTATGCAAAATTCTGAAAAAAACACGCTTTCAGAAAACCAGATATGTTTCATACAACGTAGAAAAAAACAGTTTTCAGCATCAGTCAGAGTTCAGCTGCAGCCCCTAAACACTTTTAATATGCAATAATAAACAAAACAATTGGCTCCAATAAAAGAAAAAAAGGGCTAAAATTCATTAAATAACACATAAAACTGTAAATACTTAAAAAATGGAATACACTCAACATTAATTCAAAGACATACTTCTGCAGCACAAAACTTGGCCTCATAACAAAAACCACAAAAATGAGAAACTTCATAGCCAAACTCACATAAGAACCCATTGGATTCACTTTATCTGAGTACACACACACACACACACACACACACACACACACACACACACACACACACACACCTGTCGTCCAGGTACTCCTCCCCTTGCCTGCGGCCTCTTGCAGCATCGTAGTAGCGGTTTGGAGATCGAGAACGGCGATTGTGAGGAAGCTCATCATCCAAACTCCTGAAATCCCGACAGAGACAGATTTGTGTCAGGGTGGGGTGGTGGTGGTGGGGTGGTGGGGATGGGGTGGTGGTGGTGGGGGTCTGGTGGTGCCGCAGCCTCTTTCACTCAGCCTGTAAAAGAAGAGCTGGCAGCACTGTGTGTTCTGAATCAAACAGCCACTTCATTAGCAGATCGACTCAGGTTGTTCCCATCCAACAAACTTCTTTCCTCTCTAAGTGACGCTCCCCCTGTTCTTCCCCCACACTGGGGCTGATGACGGCCTTTTTTAGAATTAGACAGTGGTGGGCACAGCTAACCGAAAAGCTAAGGTTACTAACCAATTAATCTGCTAAATAAGAATCTCAGGTCCACTAACACTAAGCATCTAAAGAGTTTCATAGTTAGTGGAAGCTAATGCTAACCGCTAAGACGACTGGCACTCTCTCTGTGTCTTCATCTCCTTCCAGTTGAAGACTGGTAAGACCAGTGTTGCCAGATGGGAAACTGTTTAAAACAGTTTAAAATGATCATGGTTTGAGGGAAATTATCAGACAGGCCAAGTCTATTCAGGAGTGGCCCTACCACAGCTTTCAAATATTCTGTATGCGAAAAACTGCATGTTCCTTTTTCATAATAAAGTTAAAAAAAAGCACTCTATCCAACTTTTTAGTAAGGAAAGTAGCTATTGACTGTCCTTATTTATTTATTTTTAAATAAAAACTATTGTAAACAAGAACACAGTACGAAACGATCCAGGTGCATTCTGCATATAAAATTAAACATTAGATAAAATGACAATAATAAAATGACAGATAAAATGACAATAATAAAATTGAAAACAATAAAATAAAACAAATTAGGTTAAAATAAAATCAGTCACAGGAGAAGTCATTGTAGTTTTTGTGCTTCTGATTAGTGGAAAAAAAAATAGTTCATATACTGTGTAAATTCAACCAATGTAAGTCTTTGATTGCGTTTGTATTTTTATAATAATAATAATAATAATAATAATAATAATACTTTATTCATCCATTTTCATTAAAAAAAACAAACAATACAAATCAAATAAAATAAAATTAAAGGCAGCAGCAGAAGAAAAAATCTTATGATATCTGCTCCCATTTACAAAAAAAACTTTTTTATTTTAATTTCAAATTTTTAAAATTACCTTTGGAAGTTAGTCAAACAACACATAGCCAATTCCTTCTCTACAGCCTCTTTTACAAGACATATCCGGGATAATGGCGCCAATCCCTGCCCGGCTAAATGCCGGTCCGTACATTCATAAAACAAAAAAAAGCCGGCCACATCCCGTCCTCAATGGAGCATTCACAAAGTGTTTTACAGAGCGGGAAGAAAAGAGGCGTGGAGAAAAAAAAACAGCTGCGATTACGTATTGCTTACGTATTTAATGTGGGGCCGCTGACACTCATTTTATTTAATTTATTATTACCTTGCGTCCACGCTCCTGCATAAAGGCTGGATTTTACTTTATTAAGTTGTGCGACAGCGGGTGCTGATTGCGCAACTTCAGTGCGTCATTTCCTGACTGAGTATAAACAGGTTGAAGACGCCGTG